>APFE031658586.1:0-18277 GCA_000404065.3 Pinus taeda | reverse complement strand
TGTCTAAAGTTCCATATGCATCAGTAGTTGGAAGCTTAATGTATGCAATGGTTTGCACAAGGCCTAATATTGCACATGAAGTGGGAGTTGTAAGCAGGTACATGAACAATCCAGGAAAGGAACATTGGATGGCAGCGAAATGGATTCTCAGATATTTGAAAGGTACCACAAATCAAGCATTATGCTTTGGTGGTTCAAACATTTCTCTACAGGGATATGTTGATGCAGATATGGTAGGTGATAGAGATAACAGGAGGAGCACTACATGATATGTATTTAATGTAGGTGGAACAACTGTCAGTTGGGTTTCAAAAATCCAAAGTGTTGTTGCACTTTCAACAACAGAAGTAGAGCATGTTGCTGCTACAGAGGCTAGTAAAGAAATGATTTGGTTACAAAGGTTTCTGGATAAGTTAGGTAAGAAGCAGGAGGTGGGCAGGTCATACAGTGATAACCAGAGTGCCATACATCTTGCAAAGAACTCTGCATTTCATTCCAAGCCTAAACATATACAGTTCGAGTACCATTTCATATGGTCAGTGTTGGAAGATGGACAGTTGAAGCTGGAAAAGATACACACTAGCCAAAATCCTGTAGATATGCCAACAAAAGTTGTAACTAGGGAGAAACTGAGAATCCGCTCAGTATCAATTGGTATTCACGTATGATGAAGAAGATCAGAAACAGCCAGGTCCAAAGTGGAGTCATTGTATAGCAAATGAAGCAGCGGTGGAGTTGCTATAATCAGTCTCCAAGTGGGAGATTGTTGGGTGTGAAGCCTGATTATCTTCTGTATTCAAAGGTCTCAGCTGGATGTATACCCCAGGAAGACTGTACACCCCTCCACATGGGGGGGGGGTGCGGGGGCCTTGTCCTCCCGCGGGGGTTCGAGGGGGCCAATCCCCCCCAGCTGGGGGGTTCGGGGGTGGCGCCTTCGAAGCTAAAAATAGATGTAAAATTGCCTTGTAAAAGTCTAGTAATTTCTAGTCATTCTGGGTCGTTCATTAGGCGGATTATCTTACGGTAGAATTTATGTTTAATTTAGGATTTTTTGCCCTAAAAGGAAACCCCTCACTATATATGAGGGAATTGTATTGCATCTATGCGTATTTGTATTCTGAGTGAGGAAGAGAGAGGAGATTGAGAGTGAAGAGGGTGTTACAACAGATCTGTTGTAGGTTGTATCTCTTCAGTTTGCTGGATAATATAAAAGGAAGGATTGGTTTTTTTCTCCATGTACGTAGCCCAAACTGGGTGAACCACGTACATCTGTGTCTCTCTTGTTTTATGTGTTTTCTGTGTTTATATTTCTGAAATATTTTGTGTTCCATTGCTCTGTAATATATAATTTTCTAACAAATGTTTGTTCTATTTATTAGATGGTGAGGAGGAAGGGGGGCATTCCATCATTCCAAGATTCTATCTTTCATTCTCTTGGGAGAATGGTGTTCTAAGACATAGGAGTCACTGGAAATAGTATGTTGATTGAGGGCTCGGGGGTGACCAGTTGTAGTAGATCCTTGCACGATTGAGCCTACGGTTGGGTGGAGAGTCATTCCCAAAACCTTGTTGTGGTAAGCCTACTTCTACCAGATTTAAGCACAGGTAATATTTTATGTGTTCCATTGCTCTGTAATATATAATTTTCTAACAAATTTTTGTTTTATTTATTAGATGGTGAGGAGGAAGGGGGGCATTCCATCATTCCAAGATTCTATCTTTCATTCTCTTGGGAGAATGGTGTTCTAAGACACAGGAGTCATTGGCAATAGTATGTTGATTGAGGGCTCGGGGGTGAATCCTTGCACGATTGAGCCTACGGTTGGGTGGAGAGTCATCCCCAAAACCTTGTTGTGGTAAGCCTATTTCTACCAAAGGTAAGCACAGGTAAGAACTATTCATAGTTTGAATTTAGTTTATTAATTACATGTTTATTTAGCTATTACATGTTGCAAGTCGGTTCTCAAGTTCGTTTTGGTTTTCAATTGACAGATTTATTTCCATGAGTGTTGCTATGTCTCCAGGTATCACAAGTGTTCGCCTGCCTCTCAACAACATAGGTACAATGGTTTCCAGGAGAGTAGAGTCGAAGACACCATTTAAAGCGCACTTGGGGATGCAGTCAATTAAGTGTCTATGAACTTTACTATCTACGAAGACATCAATTTGTTCATGAATAGGGACATCAAAATGATATGGTAGCAGCATCACAATGAGCAACACCATCAACAACAATAGAAGGAAACGCACTCGTACGTGATGAATGGAAGAGGAAGGTTGTTGATAGCATAGAGGTGGAGCAAAGATGCAAGTTCAAAGCAGATCCACTCATGACGAAAGGAGATTTGGAGAGTGAGGCTACTAGGTGACGACACAACACAAAGATTATGTGAGGACAGAGAAAGGAACAGAGAAGTAGTTGTAGGTGATGAAGCAACAACTCAAGGAAGAAGAGAAACTACACAGACAAGAGAATGCATTACAAAAGGAATAGGTACAATAGGGGGTGCAACATGCACAGATGGATGAAACTATGCCCATACAAGTTATAAATCCATCTAAGCAGCTGGCATGGAGCAGACAAGGTGAGTAGTGTTGTTGATTGCATGCAATGGAGTGCAATAGCATGCATGTCATTGTGTACACGCATGTGATCACACCCATTTGTCACACTCACTGAGGTGAAGACAAGAAGTGAGTCTCACTGGAGTTGTACGTATATTTTGACAAGTTTATGTGCACGACCACTAACACATTCTTGGAGATTAGCGTAGACACTATGCATCAACATGTTACCGGCCTGGTCACACCCAGGATGACCATGTACATGCTATAAGATGAGTTGGATGGAGGAGCCATATCAGTGCACCCAGATGCAACGAAGGTAAGAGTTCTCTTCACCAAGATGTCACCATTGAGCACACGGACACCATCACGGATGACCAAGCTTGGCATCAACTCACCACCTTTGACCATCATAAGGATTTCAAAGAGTTTGTCTCACCACAATGGTCCAAGTGTCTGTGATGTCATGCATGGCTCGCTCAAGCCATTTTGTCTCACATGGGCACATGTGCATTGTAATGTAACGTCTTGTCAAGTGGAAGTTCAAGTGTCGATAGTTGAATGTAACAGCCATAAAGTAGTTGAAGATTTGTGAGGGTAGTTGAACAATCACAAAGGGGAATGTCAAGGTTCACCCCACCCTTTTCTATAAATAGTCCCTCCTAACTCATTGTAAAGGCTTTTGGTCAGACAAGCTTCCAATAGGAGTATCTTGGAGAAATCTTGGATAATATTTTAATGAGCCTTGGCTTCTCCACTGTGCAGAGCTAGTATATCTCTTTGGAGGAGAAGGCAGTTTTCACTGTAACGTTCTATTGTCAGAACTAGTGGTTGGACATGGATGTATTGTATGACGGGAACTTAGACTTCTTAATATAATAGAGCCAACATGTTTCATGCATATGTTGTAAGCACTCTAAATGATATATGCATCTGTTTGCTTACACATGCATGTATAGCTATTTTTTGTATATGTATGTATGAATCTTACTGAAATGTGTCGTTGGTTTAACCATCACTTTGTATTGTTAGCTAACTTGCCTTGCATGTTGTGGTGCATCTTTTCTTGTGTGTTCCCTTCTTAACTTTGTGTTATCATAGGTTTCCAAGGGGTGCACTCACCTCACCCTCTGTGTGTTATAACCTCTCATGCACCTTCCTTGAGTTATTGCATATGTCACACCCTTGCTACCTATAGGGATATCTTATTTTCCTCTGTACGAAACTGCGGTCAAGGCGATATCATACGACCCACTAATGGGACTCCTACACAAAACGATCTAAGGTCTAATTGGGACTTCTTACCGGGGAGGTACCCTGACATGTTGGTGGGTCCAGCACCGTCAACAGAATCTCATGGGATAAACCAAGAAATACCCAAATGAGGACTCCAAAGGTTAAGCCACCTTCATCCTCAAACTATCATGATATTACTGAGACCAGTCCCGAGATCACAAAACAAACTGACATTGGATGCCTAAAAATTCCTTACCATTCCTTGAGGAATTTTCTTATCTCCACCCACTTTGTGATGGCTTCCTAGAGAAAACCATCTCCACAACCACTCTTGGGATTTTCCTGAGACCACCTCACCCAGTTCCAAACCCCTCCGGCAATCCAATGCTCAACCAAGAATGAATCCCATCTCAACATGGCTATCGAGGAAATGATAAGGAAAGGATAAAACTATTATCAAACCGGGAAAAACCCATGCCAATGATAGAAAATGAACCAATAACCACATGTGTGTACCACGCATTCACATCCCAACAAGTAAATTACACATGCAACATGTTACCTGTAAAATATTCATGTTGAATTCACATCCCAGCAGGTAAATTACACATGCAACATGTTACCTGTAAAATATTCATGTTGAAATTGTTGATTCAACTTTCTCCTTGCAATCGCTTTCTTTTATTTTCTTTCCCTTTTCCTTCCTTTGATTTCATTTTCTTCCCTTTCTTGCTCTCTCCTCTTGGAGTTCTTCCTCTCTCTCTCAAATTAATCCAAGATAAAATGATAAAAATATGTGAATTGTTTCTCTAATGCCTTTTTATCATTGATTTCCCATTTTCTTTCATTTTCCTTTATTTTCCTCTAACTTCCCTTGCATGCAAATTTGTGTCTTTTCATCTTCATTTTATCTTAATTCCCTTTATTTCTCATAGTTAAATTCCAATTATTGTGTCTTTTCCTTTATCAATGCCTTTTCCAATTTCCATAGCCATTAATAAATTACAAGTGATGCCCACTACAATGTTTTCCCAACATTCAACTTGGAATGTGTGTCCCATGACCTTAGTCTTATTATTTTGCCTTTAATATCCTTTATTACATGAAACTTTAACCCAGGATTGTTACAAACCCCTCCCCCTTTGGGGAACACCGTCCTCGATGTTCTATGACACCTATGACCAACAAAATGTTGAAAAAAAAACCATATTGCCTATGGAGATTTATAACATAGCTTGATGCAATATTTACAATGACATCTTGCTGAAAAATAAATAAACATACAACTTATTGGAGATTTATAACACAACTCATCACATTTTTATAATAATAACCACACACACAGACACACATATCTAAAAATCATTTGCTTGAACCAACAAATAATGAAGGATACAAAGCCCACATTTGATCAACCATATCCCATGTAGCTTCATCAGGCCCAATGTGCTTCCACTGCACTTTGACTTGCTTTATTACTCGGTTCCAGTGCATGAGTTGTTTCCACTGCAATATGCATTAAGGCTTTGGCTTGAACTCTCCCTCTGGTTCCACATGCAATACAGACTAATCAATCACATGGTTAGCATCTTGCACATATCTCTTAAGTAATGAAACATGGAAAAAATCATGGACTTTCACTATTGGTAGCAGTGCAAGTTTGTAGGCCACTGTTGCAACCCTCTCAAGGATATCAAAAAGCCCACAATACCGAGGTGCCAACTTGGCACATGACCCAAGCCTCAAGGAACTCCACTTGGTCTTGATGTGCAAGTACACATGCTCCCAAACTTGAAACTCCTTGAATTCTCTATGTTGATATGCATAACTCTTCTACTTGTCTTGTGCTACCTTTAAATTCCTCTTAATAACCTACAGCTCCTACTCCATCTCAACCAACATATATGGTCTAATCAATACCCTGTTCACTAGATCACTCCAACTAATGGGAGTATTACAACTCCACCCGTAAATAGCCTCAAATGGACCCATCCTCAAGGATTCCTGATACCCATTCTTATATGCAAACTCTATCAGTGGAAGATACTCCTCCCACTTCCTCTACTAATGCATGACATACATCCTCAACATATCCTCAAGAATCTTGTTGACCCTCTCTGTCTGTCCATCTGTTTGTGGATGATAAGTTGTACTGAAAGCCAAATCTATCCAAAAACCTACAAAAAAATCCTTCCAAACCTTGGAACTGAACTTGGTATATCTATCTGATATGATCTTCTTAGGAACACCATGCAACCTCATTATCTTCGAGATGAAGATCTAAGCTACCTCACTTGTTGAATTCGTAGACAACACTGAAATGAAGTGAGCTTCCTTGCTCAACCTATCAACCACAACCATGATGGAATCATGTTTTCTCGATGTCCTCGACAACCTTGTAATGAAATCCATGGAAATTACATCCCATTTCCATTATGGAATCAAAATAGGCTGTAATAGACCAGCTGGGTGCTTACACTCGACTTTCACCTACTGACACAGCAAACATCTAGCAACAAACTCAACCTCCTCTTTCCTCAAATTCAGCCAATGATAGAACTTCTTAATAGCTATCAAAGTCTTCTGATATCTCGGGTAACCTAAATATGGCTTGACATGAAACTCCCTCAAGATAAGCTTCTTCCACTCACTTCTCTCTGGCACATGATTCTTGTTCCTGAATCTAACCAAGCCACCTGCCATTAGGTGATACTCCTAATCTCTATCACCTTCACCCTATTGTTGCAACCTCAGCTTTAGCTATTGGTACCTATCATCATGCTACCATGCCTACAAGATCCACTCCTACAAGTTTTTCCTATAAGAGCTTATTGTTGAAATATGATTCACCTACACTCTCCTACTAAGAGCATCTGCAATCATGTTCTCCTTTCCCTTGATGTTTCTAATATTAAAGTCAAACTAACTGAGGGTATCACACCATCTAGGTTGCCTGGATTTCGGATTGGGTTGATTAAGCAAGTACCTCAGTCCACTATGATCACTCATTAGAACAAACCTCTTGTCCACTAGATAATTCCTCCACATCTTCAAGGCATGAATGATAGCTGCCAACTTGAGATCATGAGCCACATAGCTTTTTTCGTGCTCATTTATCTTCCTTGACTCATATCATACCACTTATCCTTCCTACATCGGGACTCCACCAAGTCCTTTTTTTGCAAATTCGTACAGACTAGAAACTCCTTATTAGGGTTAACAATCTTTAAAACTGGAGCATTTGTAAGAAAATGCTTCAACTGCTCAAAATTGGCTGCACACTCCTCATTCCATTCAAACTTCTTTCCGTTTCTCTGCAAAGATGTAATAGGATAGGAAATGCTTGAGAAGTTCCTGATGAACCTCCTATAATATCATGTTAGTCCGATGAATGATCTGACCTCATCCACATTCCTAGAATTTGGCCACTCCATGGTAGATTTAATATTTTCTAGGTCTAGTATTATCCCTTCCTTGGAAAGGACATGTCTTAAGTAGTGAATTTGAGTTTGAAAGAAACTATACTTGCTAAGCTTGGCATACAACTGATGCTCTCTCAACAATCTCAACATTGCTGCCAAGTGCTCTTCAAGCTCCTCCTCATTCTCAGAGTATATCAATATATCATCAATGAACATTATCACAAACTTGTCCAGGTAAGAATGCAACACATTATTCATCAAACACATGAAGGTGGTTAGAGAATTGGTAAGACCAAAAAGAACCACCACAAATTCATAATTTCCATACCTAATTCAGAATGCGGTCTCATAGATATATTCTTCTTTGATGCACACTTGATAATATCCTTATCTCAAATCAATTTTTGAAAACACTACTACTTCCTTCAGTTGATCAAACAAGTCACCAATATATGACAATGGATACATGTTCTTGATGTTCACCTTGTTCAACTTCCTGTAATCAATGCACAATATGAGAGTACCATCCTTCTTCTTTACAAACAACAATGGTGCACCGCAAGGTGACACACTTGGCTTTGTGTATCCCTTATCAAGAACTTCCTTAAGCTATAACTCCAATTCCACCAACTCTAGAGTTCTCATCCTATAAGGTTCCTTTTATGCTAGTGGTACTCCTAGTACCAACTCAATAGAGAAATTTTCTTCCCTATGAGATGGTAACTTTGAAATATCTACAAGAAATACATCCTAAAACTACTACAAAATAGAATACATCTTCAAGACTTCATCATCCTCAAAATATTTCCCCCTTTTACTAGAAACATGCATTGCAAACAATACACACCCTTTCCTACAACTTCACTTAGCTTGCATGGTTGTAACCATTCTCACTGATGTAGGCTTCTTATTTCCCTGCAAGATTCTCTTCTCTCCATTATCATCCAGACACTTAATAGCCTTCTCATAGCAGTATACCTTGGTCATGTGAGTAAAAAACTAATCCATTCCCAAAAGCATACTATATGATCCTAAAGGAAACACATTTATATGTGTTGATGTAGGCATATCATTCAGCTCAAATGCACAAGCTATCACCCAATGATGAACTCTTTTCTTTGTCCATGTAGCTAACTGCACCAACCAAGGCTCTGCATGCACTTCTTTATTCAATCCGTACTTATCAACCAGGTTAGGACTAACATAACTATAATTAGATACAATATCAATTAAAATGGAAACAAATCAATCATGGAGCTTACCTTCCATCTCAATAAGGGATTCCTAATGATCCACCTACTTGTTATCAAGTGTTGCAGAGATTCAAAGAATGATTTTACCATCATCCTCAATTTTCTGCGCCTCCTGAGCACTATATATTTGTGGCCTTCAACCCTGGTAAAATGGAGTCCTTCTTTCGATGGTATTTACCAAAAATACAACACTGCAATGGTTCTCTACCACTACCTTTATTTTTCTGCTCTTCAGGCTTAGGTCCATGTCCTTTCTTAGCTGCATTAAACTTCTTTTAAGGCGCCACATTTTCTTTCTCCCATGCATCTTGATGTCTTCCTCACTTTTAAGGCCATTTTCCTTTAGACTTCCCATTCCCTTCCCAATCATATTTAGGCTTAGACTTGCACTTTGACTGCTCATAACAATGCTTCAATTTCTTGATGACTTCCTCCAATGAGTGAGGATCATCATACTCAATCCGGCCCTTGAATTCTAATGGTAGTCAACTAATGAATCTTTGAAACTTTTTCTTCTCATCCTTGAGTTTTAGCACATGCTTCAACAACTATAGAAATTTGGTCATGTACTCTTCATCTGTCATGGAACCCATCTTCATCTCATAGAATTCCTTTGCCTTTCTATCATAATATCTCTCAAAAAAGTAATTCTTTCTGAAGAGTCTTTTAAATTCATTCCAACTTAACTATTCTACCTTGATGCCTCTGACACGCTTCACATCTTCCAATCAGATATATGCCTTTCTTTTGAGACTAAAGATCACTATCTTGGCTTTCATATTCTTTGAATAATCATGCAATTCGAAGAACTTCTTCATCCCAACCAATCATGCTTTTGTATCTTCTCATTTCTTCATCTCTCCGTCAAATGTAGGAGGCTTGAATTTATTGAACTCCCGTGGAAAATACTTCTTCTCACTCCTAGAAGGATGATGGCAGTAGTGACAATGATGCCTTTTTGAAATAGAACTAGAATTGAACCCATAAGCACTACCTCTCCTGTTAGTTGTATCCAACCATCTTCCACCTCTGATTGTTTCATCTTTGTCCAACCTGTATCCTGATCAAGACCTACTACCATATGCCCCATTGTTCCTTTCCCCATATCCATGACTAATCCTTAGTTGTCCCTACCTTTGCAAATATGATAGGCTCCAAAAGACCACTAAATTAACCTCAAATTTATTTTCTTGAGCTCTGGAAATCCCTTCTCATGTCTCAAGAAGTCTGTTATTATCTACCTTGCAACTTCTGATTTTTGCATTCAAACTTTTCAATGTATACGTTATATCAAGAGAATAATCATCTCATTGCTGCTCAACTGATCTATAAGGAGAGTCACATGAACTGTAATCCATCAATTTTCTTGTCATCTTCAACCTTCTCTTTCCTATAAACATGTAATTTTAGATAAACCATATAGAAACATAATAAAAATCATACCTTACTAAAGTTTAGGGTAGGTTAACTCATCTGCAAAAATCAGTCCAGATTAGCACGATAACATAAACATATCAACATGTCAACATATCAACATCATGCATGATAACACAAACTATAACACCAACTATATACATGACAACTATAGCCACTGTAATGCATGCATAGTAGACATACATACAACTGACATACATTCATAATAATCACATCTAGCCCATCCAGTCCAAGTATTTGAACATGGAAGCTCTGATACCAACCTGTAACACTCCCTCCAACATTTACCCACTTTGACAAGCTCTCTAGGTTAATTGTGAGCTTCTAGTTACTATTATATGACATGACCTCCAAGTTCCAGTTACGGAAGTGGGTTCGACTAACCAACAACTTACAACCATCCCTCAAGGACTATAGACAACTCAAGAGCTTGCAAATCACCCCAGGTAATCAATCCCTAAGCTAGAGCTCTTTTTCGTAAGATAAATTCCCTAACTGCACCCTTGACACTTTGTGTATGTGGTTGGAAGGCTATAACCACAACCATAAGCCTTCCTGCATGCAGTTATGGCCCAAATTCCTCATTTTAGAGCATGTGGTCATGAGATCTATGCCACTCTTTTAGGCAAGCCTCCAGACCACTCCCTAAAACTTTCCATAATCATAAATGACATGATAACAAGGCTAACCATTCAAAACTTGAACAAGATCTTGACCAAAACATGGCTAGTACATGATAGAAATTTCGTCAAACACATGATCAACATATAAGCTGTCGGTCATGAATTATGGTCATAAAATTTTAAACCTCATCTGAGAATCACTAAGAAGGCTCAATTCCCTCTCAAGCTAGCTACAACAACACTTGTTAGCCCATACATTCATAAACCATTCAATAAACTATCAAATCATGAACAAGAGAGACAACTAGAGCACATCATATAACCAGGTATATAACCAACATATAACCATAATAGAAACCATGACAAATTAGCTATAAAATCCTCATAAAAACAAGTACTTGTGCTCATTAATTACATGAAAAGAATATCCCATATTAACTTATGCAAAAGCTAACCAAGTCAAAGACTTCCATGTACCACCTGACCATAGATTGGGCTGAACCAAATCTTTCTTTCAACCATTCACCCTCATGCCATATTTCAAGCATGAATGTGGGATCTCATGTGATAAACCAAGACATAAAGAGACAAGGACTATAGAGATTAAACCACCTCCACCCTGAAGCTATTGTGATCTCACCTAAACTAGTCCCAAGATCACAAAACAAACCAATCTTAGATGCCTCAGAATTCCTTTACCATACCTTGAGGAATTTTCTTATCTCCACCCACCGGTCGAGGGATTCTCGGAGAAAACCATCTCCACACTCAACCCTTGGGATTTTCCTAAGATCACCTCACTTGGTCCCAAAACCTTTCGGAAATCCAAATCTCAACCAAGAATGAATCCCATCACACCATGATTATCTTATAAACGGCAAGGCAAGGCTTACACATTGAGAGTTTTGATTCATCTCCCATCTTGGTAGATCTAGAGTTAAGATGGATCTATTCTAATTTTAAACAACACACCAATAAAATGTTTTGATTGTAAGAAATTTTAATTTTCACTTATTTTGTATAATCTATAAAATCATTTTTGTTATTAATATTTTTTTAAATGTTACATCTCTTTCTCTTTATATATAGACACATTATAATAATTATTTTTATTATTAAGATTTTTTAAAATGTGACAATTCTCTATCATATCTTGAATTAGAAAGAACTTATCAATGGAATAAGAACATGATTTCTCTCCATATATGATATGATATTAAATTCTTTTACTCAACGTGCATATTGTAATATTTTAATTATAACCAATGTTAAACTTACATCTCAATTGGGCATAAAATAAAGTATACATCATATATTGTCAATAATATTATTTTTACATGACATTTGTAAATGCCATAATATAGGAATTACTATCTCACTCATACTAAAAAGAAAATTAAATTTCTTTTATTTTCAATTACTTTATTTTTCTATATAAAGTTTGATACAAAATTAAGGTGGAAATTGAAGTATAAGTATTATTTCTTTTTTTTTAGATTTACATAAAATCATAATATTTTAAATTTTATATTAAAAATTTAGTTAATAGCATATACATTATTACTTATAAAAAAATGTCATACATATCAAATTAAAAATTAAATTAATAAAATTATAAACATATCAAAGAAATATGCCATACACACACAAATATAATTGTATGTATTATAAGAGTTTTAGTATAATTAAAATAAGATATTTTATATATGGAGATATAAAATTTATGTGTAATAATAAATATTATTAAAAAATCAATAAAAATCTATCTTAATTTAAAATATATTATTGTGGAAAGGGATCAAGTTTTTTGAGGTACAAACATTTCTTCAAGTTTAAAACTCAAAAGGATGTTCACATTATGAGAAATTTGATCTCTCTTAACATTTAGTAAATCATGAATTAAGATGAGTCAATGATAATTTACAAATATAGATATGCATGTATCTATGCGTATTTATACACATAGATATCTATATATACATTTATGTAAATATACATATTCCAAAATTTTATTTTAAATTAGATTATAATTTTGATATTTACTCACCATAATATAGAATTTAACCAAAGACTTATTCATCATTTAAAGTAAGATTCTAATCCTAAAATTTATTAAGATAAATAAAAACTTAAAAAATTGACCCTAGACTTTATAACCAATAAGTAAAAAACATTTCCTTGTGTATATAATAATGTTTAATGTAGGTTTAACCTTTATTTTTAAAATAAAATCATTTCATAAATGATAAAACAAAATAATTCATATATATTCTAGTTCTTGCACTTGTTGTTTTCTTTCCACATAGGGGGTCACGGGAGTGCAAAATCATCAGTCCTAAACTGCAAAGCCCATTGTTTCTCTACACCAAGAAAACTTCTCAGTGCTCACATACTTTGTCAATGCATCTGCAACATTCTTCAAAGTGTCCACCTTTGCAAGAAACACCTTTTTGTCTTCAACGATATCTCTTACAAAGTGATATTGAAAATCGATGTTCTTTGTCTTCGAATGATAAGTAGGGTTCTTTGCTAAGAAAAATTCACTTTGGTTGTCATATTCTATCCTTATAACTTGTTGTACCAACCCCATACTTGAACACAATCTCTACAACCAAACTACTTCCTTGATCGCATGAGTGGTTGCCATGTATTCAACCTTTGTAGTTGAAAGTACCACTACAGACTGTCTCTTGCTCATCCAACTGAATGCTCCTCCAAATAGGTTAAACACATATCCACTTATAAATCTTCTTTGATCCAAGTCTCCAACCTAGTCTGAATCAACAAAGCCACTTATGTCCAACACTTTGTCTAATCACGGTGCTCCTTAGTAGCATAAACCATAGTCACTAGTGCCACACAAATACTTGAAAACCTGCTTCAATGTTGTCCAATAGTCCTTCCCTAGTTTTGACATAAACCTGCTCAATACGCCCATTGCACTCGCATATGGAACATAGGACATGTCATCTTCCTCTTCTTGTGTCCTGGGAGACTATTCAATAGATAACTTTGCACCTACAGGAACAGAAACCTTCATTGGTTTACCATCTTGTACATTTAACCTCAGCAATATTGTTTTGACATACTTCCTTTGGTTTAACTAGAGCTTATTTTTTTCACATTCTTATTTAATTTCCATGCTCAAAATATAGTTTGTAGCACCAAGATCCTTCATGTCTAATTTAGAGGAAAATTGAGTCTTCAAATCCTCGATAACTTCTTTGCCATTTCCAATAAGCAATCATCCTCATATAAGGCTAAATAAATAACACGATCACCAATTATTTTCATAGTGATCCACTTTGCTCCTTATGAGGCCAAGTCCTTGTATATATGTATCAAATTCTTTGATATCACATCCTTGGTGACTATTTTAACCCATACATAGACTTTCTTAACCTACATACCTTGTATTTCTTACCCTTTACAGCAAAGCCTTCTGGTTGCTCCTTGTAAATTTCTTCTTCTAGATCCTCATGAAGAAATGTTGTCTTCACATCCATTTGTTCTACCTCAAAATCAAAATCAACAACAACAGATAAAAGTAATCTAATAAAAGCTAACTTGGGAACAAGAGAAAAAATATCACCAAAGTCAATTCCCAACACCTAGGAATAACCTTTCGCTACCAACTCAACTTTTTATTTCTACAATGTTTCTTCTCCATTCATCTTCTTCTTAAACACCCATTTTCTTCCAGTAATGCTATATGGGTGTGAATTGTGGGCTAGCAACACCCCCGTCTCAAAACGGAAACAAATTGAGAAAACCCAAAAATGCTTGATCATGAGCAAGTTCAAAATAAAAAATTTGGTATCTTATGAGATAATTTTGAGTGAAACAAGAGCAACTCCCATCAAATAAATTGCTATGGTGCGGCTCATAAGATATCTAAAAAGAATTGAGCAAATGTTATCTCCAATGAAGGCATGAGTGAAAGAAAGAAAACATGGATGAAACAAAAATACATATGGATCCAAAAATGGAATATCTACCTCAATGCCTGTACCACAAATAGCAAGGAGCTAAAGGATTTTGTTATCGAGAAGTTTCATAAATAGGTATGGGGAAAAGAGTTGGGAGAAAGAAGAAGTACTACATTGGGGAATTCAACCCTATGTGTGATCTACAACAAAAATAGTTCATTGCAGCTAGCATTCCGTGGAGGGAAGAGGTTCTTATTGCTCAATTAAAAACCAACTTGCAACAACTTCGGTGTGAAACAGGACGGTGGAACAGGCCTAAAGAAGCTTGGGAAGAGTAGTTGTGTACACTTTTCACGTATGGGGCAGTGGAATCAGAAAAACATTTCATTTTGGAATGTGATGCATTCAAAGACATCAGAGAAAGTTATGGGAAGATGCTAACATCAGTTTCTTGGCATTGCCTTTTCAGTGAGGGGATTTTTGGAAAGTTGGGCCAGCTCATCATCAATTTTAACAAGAAAAGGGTTGAATTATAAAAAATGAAAAGCAGGGAACTAATATTCCCATAGACTATTTTTAGTCTCATGGACGTTAAAATATCATTTCATTTCATATATCCCCCTAATCCCAATGACACATTTGACCACTCAATCCACTAAAAAAGGGGCATAGACTGATAAACAAAAACTGAAATATAAAATATTTGATACATACCAGGCAGCGGCCAATACAAAAACCCCAATCACAATGTCAATGCCCATTGTAGAATACGCTTAGGGAGATATATGCACCTACGCATGTGCCCAGGAACTTGATTTTGACATTATGGTGTTCGAATTACTTCGTACATGCATCAAACCTGATAATCGATGACCTAATCAATCTGTTTAATATCAATATGGATCCTAGAGGTTGGTAAATGGGTCTAACTTTTGCATAGTTACAAGGGTCACTTCGACATTTGAGGGTGGGAATCCACGAGTCCCTTGGCTTGTGTAAAGGCTTTCATGTAATTCATTTCTAGTCAAATTAGTTCTCCATGTAGATAATATTCATTACTTTTGCTAGGTAAGCATTGACTCCTAGTCTTTCCCTTTGGTTTTCCTTTTATCATATGTTTATAGTGCATTATAGAGAAATATTCTAATTCATTCCCTTGTGGTATTTTATTTTCATATTAAGAGCAATTTTCTTTGATTGGGGTTTGTGTGGTTTTAGTTTTGATAACCTTAAGGTAAAGGGCTATGGATAACTTTGATTTGAAGGAAAGTTGCAAGGTTCTTTGCTGGAATGAAGAAACAAACCAAGCCAACCCTAATACCTTAATGATAATTTCTTTTAAAGTCAAAGAGCTCGGCCAACTAGTGCCACTCACAACACAAATGTCATGAATATTCTTCTAATGTAGAAATAATAGATATATTCTCTACAAGTCAAGTGCAACAAACCTCTATCTTTTATTCTCTCTCAACTAATGGATGTACATTCTCTTACTTCTAAAAACTTGGGTACTTGGAACTCTCTATAAAGAGGGTTTGTGGAAAATGAATACATCCATCATAATCAAATTCTCTTACTTCTAACAACTTGGGTACTTGGAGCTCTCTATAAAGTAGGTTTGTGGGAAATGAATACATCCATCATAATCAAAACCAAATTGATATTAACTAGCAATTGCCCCTAAAGGTGAAAAGATACACTAAAGGAGTAGAAGATTCAGGAAGATCATCTTAAAAATCTAAAAGGCTCGTATTTCTAATAGAATAAATCATATATAAAGATTATTTGAAAAAAAATGAGATATGTAAAATGTATGATTGCATGTACATATGATGGCACAACTTGGTGTAGCATGTATTGTATTGAAGTAAAGTTGATTCAATGAATGTAAGATATCTCTAGCAGACAATGTTAACCTTATTACAAAGTGGAAACTAAAGAATCAACCAAGTGTCATAGATGTGTAGTGATAAAATATTTAGTGAGGATGACGGATTTCATTTTCACCCATGCCAAGGATTTTCTTTAGATATTGCATATTTAATGGTGGATCAAATTAATCCTAGAATTTTTATGCTTCACTACTCCTACACCGATATATTCAACAATATATTCGAGACTGGGACTAGTATAATTAGTTCTTACTAGGAATTAATTCTTGTTTTATAACTTGTTCCGTTTTGTTTTTCCGTTCTTTCCATTCATGGTGTCTAATGATCGAGAACCAATTCTCTCTTTAGTATACATTAATTGGTATTTGTTTCATAAGGTTGATAACATATATGGCTCCATGTAAATCAAATATGTTTTCTAACTATTTATATTGTATGTTTACAAAGCATCGAAGAATTGAAACATCTTTTACTTAGAGGCTCTTTGGAGCTAGAAGGAGTGAGCACAACTATAGAAATGGAGAGGCAACACCAGGAGGATAGGTTGCTTCACCTCCAAGATATCTTGGCATCTACTCGTAGATAATGCAAGAAAGCGTGAGAGAAGCTAGTGAAACTTGAGGAAAAATAATCCAATATACCTATTCCCATCATGTCTAGCTATCAATCCCAGAGGATCGACACCAAGCTGGCCAACTTGGACTTTGAAGTGAACATGTCCACCATGAATTACCATTTCTCTTCTTAGCCAGCTTAATAGTCTTCGCTCATTGATCCTTCACCCAACACCAACTACCTTCCACTGGCCAACCAACTCCATTGGAATTTTACTCTTTTTCATCACTTCAATTTCCCACATATTAACCTTCAAGTAGACATCGAGTTTCACAAACCTCCCATTTCATCTTCAAGTGTCAACTGCTCAAATCACATGGAGCTACAAAACCAATAATTATATGACCAAGAGGAGCAAGGGCTATGTTTTCTTGAAGGGAAAGAATTCTAGCAATAGTGCCAAATCCAATCCGAACCCCCTTCTTTCATCGATGATAAATCACATGACCACAATTTCTCTCAATGGCAACATAAGGCAATAGCTACTACAGGCTTAAGAAAATCGTTAAATCCACTTATGGGGATATTAGAAGTTTCGGTAGGTATTCATATGACTCACCATCTAACCCCAAAATCGATCCACATTCCTCCTCATTCCATTCTCGAATGTAACGTGATAGCTGTTATCACCTAGAACTACAGTGATATGTACATAATGTTGTCCATAAAATTTTTGTTGTCCAAAAATTAGGTGTCTAATGGTTATTGCCCTATGTTTGCTACTTAGGGATTGTGTTTTATAAAGATATTCATATGAACCATTTTCAAAAACCGTTAGCTATCCTCCATCATGATTATATTATATATGTCTTGTCTTATATACGTCACTAGTCCTTTCCGCATCTTTCCGCATTTTTGCAGTGCAATTTCATTGGTTGATTTTGCAGCGCAATGATGTTTTAGTTCTTCACATCATGTCAATAACCAGCCATTTCGTAGCACATGTTGTCAACTCATAACTGTCTGCGCTACGAAATCACGGATTCGGGGATTTAAACAGCACTGATTCTTAGAATGTCATGTCTGAGGGATGAGTCAGTATGTTCATCTGTTTAATTGTCAGAATGGCGTCCTTTCAAGCAAGTATAAGCCATCATTCCCCCAATAGGTTCATAACCACGCACATAAAATCATTCAAATGGTCTGTAATGCTGGTAGTGGTATCATATTTGTTGATGTTGCATGAATTGGTCCGTTTGCATGATAAGACTGTTTAAGTTGCGGAGGAGCCCGAATTCATTCTCTATAAGGAACCTGATTGCAAGCGAGCCGGCGTTCAAAGTTTGAGTTTGCATTTGAAGATTGAAG
>APFE031658584.1:95539-108283 GCA_000404065.3 Pinus taeda | reverse complement strand
CACCCTGTACCAGATTAGAAATAAACTGCAGTCCATTGTTAGAAACAATTTCTCTAGGCACACCAAATCTACTAAATATTTCAATAAAAAGAAAATCAACAACAACTCGTTTAGTAGCAAAAGAAACAACTTTAGCTTCTACCCATTTCGTAACAAAATCTTTACAAACCGAAATATGCTTTTTATTTGACGATGTTGGATTTATTGGGCCTACAAAATCAATGGCCCAGTTTTCAAAAGGTGCAATCATAACCTGAGGACATAAAGGCATTGCATTGGTTTTATTAGGCTGGCCAACTCGCTGAAAACTATCACATCGCTTAACATATTGTTTGGCATCCTTAAAAAAGGAATTCCAAAAATAGCCAGCTCGTAACACTTCGTATGGCGTCCGCTTATCAGCGAAGTGACCCCCACAAGGTTCATCATGGGTAGATTCTAAAATATCAAACACTACTTCCTCTCTTACACATCTACGGATAATGAGATCTTCTCTGGTGTAAAAGAGGTCTCCTTGGATCCAGGAATATTCTTCCTTTCACGATCGGATAAGTGAGGTGGTAATTTTCTAGTGACTAAATAGTTAGCTATGTCAACAAACCATGGGGATTTTGTAGACATAGCAAAAAGATGTTCTTTAGGAAAATCATCATCCACGGGAATTGATTCACCAGGATTCTTTAACCTTGAAAGATAATCTGCTACTACATTTGATTTTCCTAGTCTATCAACAATAGTAATATTAAATTCCAGTAACAATAGTAACCACCTAGTCACTCTACTGCTAGTTAATGGTTTATTCACCATATATCTTATTGCAGAATGGTTAGTATGTAAAAATACTTCATATCCCGTAATATATTGTATGAATTTATTAATAGAAAAAATTACAGCTAAAAACTCTCTCTCAGTACCCGTATAATTGAGTTCGATGGGTGACAAGTTTTTACTAATGAAATAAATAGCATAAGATTGTTTGTCTCTTCTTTTCCTAAAGCTGCACCAATAGCAATATTTGAGGCATCAGAGGAAATACGAAATGGCAGGGACTAGTTTGGTCCTTTGAAAATTGGTGCCTGGACTAATTTTTCCTTCAATGTCCCAAAGGACTGTTGGAAAGTTGTGGACCAACAAAACTCACTATCCTTAGCCAAAAGTCGGAAAAGGGGGGTAGCTATCGTTGAGAAATTCTCAGTCAATCTCCTATACTAGCCCATATGTCCTAGAAAACCTCTCACTTCCCTTTGAGTTTTGGGTATAGGGAGACACATAATGACTTCTATTTTTGCAGGGTCAACCTGGATACCCTTATCGGAAATAAGATGGCTGAGAACCACTCCTGCCTTGCACATTAATCTATATTTCTTGTCACTCAAGGTGAGATGAGATTCTTGGCAACAAAGAAGCACTTTTTATAGATTCTTGAGGGATTCCTGAAATGAATCACTAAACACAAAGAAGTCATCCATATAGATTTCCACACACTCAAGATTAGCAAAAATATCCAAGACTGTCCTCTGAAAAGGTAGCTGGGGAATTACATAGCCCAAAGGGAAGCACTCGGTAAGCAAATTTAACCCATGGAAATGTAAAATTGGTTTTGTCTTGATCCTTGGGTGATATCTGTATCTGGTTATATCCGCTAAAGCCATCTAGAAAAGAAAATTACTTTTTACCAGCAAGGGTATCGAGTACTTGATCGATGAAAGAAAGGGGAAGTAATCTTTGAGAGTGGCTTTATTCAGTTCTCTGTAGTAAATACAAATGCACCATCTCCCATCTTTCTTCGAGACTAATACTAATGGAGAGACCCACTGGCTGTCATAAATGGGATAGATAAAATTAGCATCGAAGAGTTTTTGCAATTCTTCCTTTACAATGTCTCTTAGATCTGGGTTCATTCACCTTTGGGGTTGTCAGATAGGTCGGGCTCCATCCTGAATATAGATATTATTTGTACAAGTTTCAGGAGGGATTCCTTTCATATCTTCATAACCCCATGCAAAGGCATCAAGATGGTTTCACAACAAATTCACAAGTTACTCTTGTTGAGAAGGATCCAAGTCTGAACTGATATACAAGGATTTACCTAGACTAATCTCAACAAGAGTAGTATTAAGCTCAAGATTACACAAAGGTGTTGCTAGAGATGGTGGTGATGGAGGTAGAGAGTCATATCCTTCCTGAAAATGTATACTAAAAATCAAAGTCAATGACTCAAAATTAGGCTTGGTGTCTAGATTGTTCAAGAAGTCTTGAATCTCACCCTCCTACAAGGACTCAACATTCTAATGTATCAAGGAAATAAGATGAGTCTCCTCATGACTACTATAGTCTAACCATAAAGTGTATCGTAGCTCCTAAATGGATCTAGTGGGTGGATATAAGGTGACCTTCTTCCTGGAATCTCCATGGGAAATATACATATCACCAGAATGGCATCCGATATAAGCATTGGTCGTAGCAAGCCATGGTCATCCCAAGATCAAGGGATGCCCTCCCACAGGATTCTCTGGTTGAAGCATAATAAAATCTGTGGGATTTTCCCAAGAGTCTAGGGAAACGACCACACCATCCAACACCCCTTCATGTTTGATTTTAGATCTATCCGCTAGTTCAAGCACAGTGGGAGTAGGATGAATATGGACCAATCCAAGTTGATCCATGGTTTGCTTGGTCATAACTTTAATGGCTATTCCTAGGTCTATAAGTACATTGGAGACAAGGAAATCACCTATTTGAATAGAGACAAGAGGGTTTCCAGGGGCAATATATTTTTCCACGTGCACACACCTCGCCATTAACTTCGCTGCTCTACCAACAAATTGAATAGTTTGAGGTTCCATTATTCCCTTTCTTGGCTTCTAGAGACAGAGTTTCCTAAATATTTTTGTACATATGGAGATCTCTTTAATAGCTTAGATCAAAGGTACCCTTATGAAAAGGTTCCTAAGCTCAGAAGCCAGGCTAGACTCAGGAATGGGGTCTTTCTTCTCCACAACTAGCCTCTCTGGATAGGGAGGTCAGTTGGAAGAAGATGACAAGGGATCAAAATGTACAGGGATAGGCTGAATAATGTCCTCTTTTCTAGAATGGTCAGGAGTTTCCTCCTCTCCTTTCTCATTGATAATTACCATAGGCTTCTTTTGATTTTTTGAGGTTACTACCTTCCCTGATCTTAATTAGAGATCATTGACTCTAACTAGCATAGTCTGATATCTGGAGGAAGAAAGCGGGTTCATAGAATGGATCATTTGTACCACTTTATTATTGGGGTAGGGTAAAGGTTGAGCAGGCAGCTGAGAAGGTTGAAACGGTAGAGGTAAAGGTAATGGTGGCATAGGTTGACTCAGCTGAGGTAATGATGGTTGTGGCATAGGGTAAGGTGCATATGTAGGAGGGTATGATTGCATAGGTGCAGGATAGGAATGATGTGAAGGATGTGAATGGTTTGGCCCTCTCCATCCTTGTTTCCAAGATTGGGAGGGTTACCCATACTGATATTGGTTCCCATGCTGCTAATGTTGAGAGTGACTAGTGTTAGGATAGGAATATGAGAGTACATTATAACCAAAAAATATGGTGGAGGTTCAGGAACCATACCTACACTTACCTGAGGCCAATTTCTTCATGCTCCCATAGCATGTAGTGATTTAGCTTCAGGTTTTTCTCCTTTAAGTACAACTTCCAGCCTAGGTATGGAGGGACATTTTTATATAGCATGGTTCTATACCCAAATTGAACATTTATTAGTTTCTTTAATATCTAGAGGACGTTCTCTTAAAGGATGCTTTCTTCAACATCTTGGATAGAAAATAGACAATGACTCTTGCTCTTCTACAAGCTTTTGCTAAAAATTCAGAGAGTATATTTGTTTACTAACAATATTCATTATTTAAATTTCCATGTTGTCCATTTTGTTTTCTAATCCAATAATCATAGCATCAATATATTTGGTTTTCTTGTTTCTATTTTGAGTTCCTTTACCAAATCTATATTAGTTCCTTGAGAATTTCTTGCACAAGTCACAGATTTGATCAGAAGATTTTTGAGCAATGTCCCCTTGTCCTAACAAATTTAAATTATTGCTAGCATCATTAGTAAGCCCACATAAGAACAGGGTTCTAATGGTACTTGGATCAAATTTGTGCTTTGACCTTTGAAGGATATACAGGAACCTCTTCAAGTATTCCTCTAGAGTCTCATCATCATTTTGCACAATAGTAAAGATGTCATCTTGAATATCTCTAGTTTTACAATATTCTTGATATTTTGACAAGAACACCCTCTTCATTTGCTCCCAAGAAGATAAAGTGTTTCCTCCTAGTCCCATGAACCAGCAGAGTGTTGTGTCCTTGAGAGTTGCAGGAAAAAACTTTAACTTATGGGCATTAGATGAATAATCATAACTTCTACACAAAATATCAAACTCAAATAAGAAAGATTCTGGGTCTTCATGTACCTTACCATAAAAATGAGGAAGAGGTGATGGTGAGATATTTTTCATTTGTACTTGTGTATCAGGATCCACAATTGGGAATCCAAAAGTGGATTGTTCCTCATTTACCTGATTTTCACCAGTTCCTTCTGCATGGTCTTCCTAGACTACAATTGTTGTTTTTCCATGCAAACTGCTCTCAATAGGCTAAGAAGGCTAACTATGGGTTCTAATATCCTCCTTCGTCCCCTTTGTGTGATGTGTCACACCTAGACTACTGCTACCAGAGCCCAAATGGACTGTTCCTGCGTGATGATTCTGAGTTTGTTTCGACTTTCTGTCTACAAAAGAAGGCCTAATATGATATTTGGTTTTAGATTTGTCAATATTTCATTGGCCCCTAGTGGGCTTCAGACCCTTACCTCTTTTAGGCATTCATTTCAAAAAATGACAAAACAAAATTCAAATAAAAAGTTGCAATCTTCAAAAAATAACTCAGCACCTATAAATTCCTTCAAAGAATAGAAGCACACTGTAGGAAAAAATAATAGCAGACTTACCCCTATTGCAAAAGTGGGAAATTCTTACCAATTCAAATCACCTCCTTGGCAATGATGCCAAAATGTTGGGTGCAATAATTGCACCTAAGCAAACTCCTCAACACTTAATTGTCAACTCAGGGGTTTCGTAAACTTAGAGATGAAGCACGGGAAATGCCAGAAGTGGTATGATTTTTTCCTATTCTTAATCCTACTTCTTAAAGGAAATGTTTGCAGAATCAGACATAAAACAATCTTTAAAGGCAATTGACACCAAAGAAACTCTAGTGCTAGACTATAAAAGAACAATTTGCAAGTAAGTCAAGTAAAAGAGCTTTCACACAACTTAAGAAATCTTAAATGCTAGAAGGAAGTGCTATGTTTATCTTCAGATAGATAGCTAACAGTCTAACAAATCGGCCCTTATAGGTATCTATTTTCCTCTTGATCCTCCTTCTACACAAACAACCTATTCTTATACTATTGCAATGTGCTTGCACTAGTGCAGGTAGAGTGCTTCTATGTAAAAGTATATTTTACCTCCCTTGCTGAAGATTTATGTCTTTGTGGAGGTGCTCTAAGCCTTAGGGCTTAGAGCACTCTATTTCTATGACAAGAGACTAGGTCTTGCACCGAGGTAGAGTTTCCTTCACCAAGTTTCTAATTTACTTTCAAAAATATTGAAAGACGTGCTGAGAAAATTGAAATTGCAAACGAAATTTTGAGATAAATTATTTACAGAAAAGAAATGCTTTAATTAATTAAATATTGCAAAGGAAATAAACTTCATGAAATGAAAGAAACTCGAAGTAATCAAAGTAGTAGTCAAAGTGATCTTACATGTATCATCTAACTTCAGAAATCCACTTAAAGTGTTTATGTTCCTTGGTCGTAAAGCATAAAATGAAAGTATAACGTGTCTATCATAAATTCATGCAATTGTTCTCAGACCCTTCAGATATATACTTTTAATCCTGAAGACAATTATTGAAATGAGCAGCGCATTTGCTTACAAGAATAACTGAACTGATAATCAAGGAAATAAATGCAATGTCTGTTGTGAAATAAATGACAGAACCTGAGTGCAGGAAATCACATGCACTGGTACAGGAAAAGGGCTTCCTGCACTATTCAAGTATAAGCAAATCAAGACAAGAAATGCGAGAAAGGAATGGCAGAAAATAAATAACTCAATTAAATCCCAAGCCGTGGATCCATTTCACACTTAACTTCGAAAAATATTTAAATAAGAACTTCAGAAATAAATATAAAATTTTTCACACCACGCAAGTGCAAAGGGAAGTATACACACAGTCTTTCCAAATAATGAAAGCACAAGGGTAACTAAGCTGGATTGGCTAGGCCCTAGCCAACCAGCTCGTTTCCCTTTTAAGAAACGAAAAGATTCAGCACTCAAATGTGCATCAAAGATAAATTAAACATAGTGCATGAATAACATGGCAGATTCCTTGTCTTACTTGATCAGCAAATATACATAGTAGTGCGAGTCTAGCCCAGAGCCAAAGGCGACATCAGATTACATAGAAAATGAAATTACAGTGTAAGGATCACTAGCTAGTTCTACCTACAATCTATATTTTATACATCCTTTCAGCCTTAGCCGTATTCCATTAATTATAGTGATTTTCTTAGTCAGGCCTTTCGGCGGAACAAACTAACAACCAAACATTACAAAATTGACTAACAGTTATAATGGAAAGTGTACTTCGCTAGTTGTAGACCATCCCTGGAAAACATCCTTCGTTGTGCGCCACCAATATTGATCCTTAGTTAATCAACAACCGAACTTGGAGTCATGGATCAAAACGTCCATGTGGAAAGATTCAAATCAAGGAAATCTCGGACCAATCATCGTGGCAGTGCAGGAATCTACTTGCACTGATCATACTAACTCATAATTAACACTAAGTTTCTCAATTTCTTCTAGGAAATTATCATAAGTTACAAGAGGGACTTAGTAGGCATGAAATCTATGTAAAAATGATTAATAAAGGACTTTAATAAATCTTAATGTAAAATACAAAGCATATGCAGGAATAGGTAGTTATCTTGGACTAGTGCCGAAAAGAGAGGTTTAAGTTGAGATAAAACAGAGGTTAATATTTATAGAAATGGGGTAAAAATAAGGCAATTTGGGACACCAACAACACATTTGGAGTCAGATCTAGAACTATGAGGAACTCCCACAGCTCATCACCAGTTTGTAGGCTTCACATGCACAGGTGTTCAAAAGCATGGATGTCATTGTGTACAACCACATGATCTCATCTATTGGCACACTCACCGAGGAAAAATCAAAGAACCAAGTCCAAATGGAGTTGGACATGTACTTTGATGAGTTGATGCATGTATCCACTAGTGCAGACTTAGAGATCAATGCAGACACTATGCATCAATATGTTGTTGGTCTGATTGCACGGAGGACTATGATGTGCATGTTATCAGATGAGTTGGACAATTGTGCCAGATCATTGTACTTGGATGCAATGGAGGCAAGAGTTAACTTTCAATAGGATGTCACCATTGAGCACGTAGACACCATCATGGACTACCAAGCTTGGCATTAGTTCACCATCGTCGATCATCGCGAGGATGTCAAACAGTTGGTCTTCCCACATTTGTCCAAGTCTTAGTGATATATTTCATGGCTTGCTCAAGCCTATTTTGTTTCACATGGGTGCATGTACATATTTTAATGTAACATCTTGTAAAAGTGAAAGACAAAGTGTCGATGGTCAAATTTAACAGTCATGTAGTAGTTGAAGAGTCATAAGGGTATGTGAAGAGTCACAAAGGGGAATGTCAAGGGTCACCCCACTCTTTGCTATTTATAGAACCTCATAACTCATTGTACAGGCTTTTGGTGGCCAAGCTTCCTATAGGTGTATCTTAAAGAAAGCTTGGAGTGTATTGTAATGAGCCTTGGCTTCTCCACAATGCAGAGCTAGTACATATTTTTGGAGGAGCAGGTGGTAGTGACTGTAATGTTGCATTGCTGGAACTAGTGGTTGGTCATGGGTGTACTGTATAATTGGATCTTTCACTCTTAATATAACAAAGCCAACATGTTACATGCATATGTTGTTATTGTATTTCAGTGGTCTTGGTTTCTCTAATGATATATGTAGTTGTTTGCTTATGCATGGATGTATGGACTCTTTCTATATATGTATGTATGAATCTTATTGAGATGTGTTGTTCATTTAACAATCACTCTAGATTGTTGGTTCACCTATATTCCATCTTGTGATGTATCTTTACTCGTGTGTTCCCTTCCAAGTTGCGTGTTTCCACAGTTTTCTAAGGGGCACACTCATTCCACCTTCTATGTGTTAGAACCCTTCATGCCATTCCTTGGCTTACTACGTTGGTCACACCGTTGCTACCAACAAGGACATCCTTCTTGCCTCTACGTGCAACCGCGATCAAGATGATATTGTACAACCCACTGTTGGGACTCCTACAACAAACGGTCTGAGGTCTAGATGGGACTTCTTACTAGGGAGATCCCCTGACATGTTGGCAAGTCCAACAGTGTCAACATTTTTGGCGCTAGAAGGAGGGCTAGATGACAAGATGAGTCCTTGAATCTTGTTTTGAATCTTCACATATTTTTCATGGATACTATTAGACTCGTCCATCCGTGATGTTTCTCTTATGTTGAACATCTTGACATCATGAGGGTTTTTTTTGATCTCTTGTCGGAATTCAGGTATGATAGTGAAGGTGAAGTGGCCTGACCTAAGTACTTACAATACTTCTATGCATTTATTGATGATGCAGATGACTTCTCTGATGAAGAGGCTAGCTTATTGCTTTCACACACACTTCGGAAATCCCCACAACGATGGTGCAACAACTTGCCACTTGGTAACGTGCACTCACTTGACGAGTTTTGTGATCTCATTGAATCTACTTTCCATCATTTTGATCTGAAATCTCTTGACAAAAACCTATTAAAACAATGGAAGACTCTGCAAGAATTGCTTATGGATTTTTGGCAAGGATTCCACGTATTGCAGTTTCAAGGTTCGAAATTCTAGATAAAGTTTCAATATCTTTGGGACAGATTCAAATACTATCTTAACAAATCATTCAATCCCAAGATGAAGTTGAATTTCAAACCCCACTCAACATGCTTCGATGATGGAGCTACGTGATCAAAGACAGACGCAGTCGCTGTCACAAGTTGTTGTCTAGGTAAAAACCCTCTACAAACAAAGATGATCCCTCTAGCCCAATGGGTGGGTCTAGCAACCGAAGTGACAATCTACCAGACACTTTCCTAAGTTGCAATTGAAAAGAGAGATGAAGAAGATGTCCTACCTCTTTCGAATTCTATCTTAATCTCCTTTGTTGAAGACCTTATATCACTTCCATCATAAGCTCGTTCCTACTGCTCTCAGTGTTTATGCACCTGCATGAGAGATCAATACACAACAAGGCATGCAAATATAAATAACATATTTAGAAGCAACCTACTTAAATGAACAGGGAATGTTAAGCTAAATGATACATAAGCATACACATTCAGGGAAAATGAACTAGCAGTGGTATATTTATAGAAAATAAAGAGAATCATACAACCAAGCCTTGATATTCATAGGCTCTCCTTGAATGAATATCCAAGTCCAAGCTAATCTCTCCAAGCACTCCATCTCCAAGCCAAATGAGTAGCATATATGCACAATCTTAGCATAAGGGTGCAAATAGATATATAGGCTGGGAATGGGAGAAGATTAATATATAGGCTGGGAAAGGGAGTTAGGACCTCTATAAAGATAGTATTAGGTCCTCATCTCGAGGAGGTAGCTCATAGTGATCAGACAAAGAGGCCAAGTTGGGAGAATTCGAACTCACCTATGCCAAACAACCTCCCTCTCGCCACTCTGGAAGCTTCTAGATCATGAAGCTTCTCATCCTCTTTGGGAAAATTACCTTTTTGGGATCATCGTGGGTATACAAGTGAATAGAGCGATGCCATCACAGGTCAAGTGTAGTGCAACAGGTGATCATCACTGGTTTTAGTCTCATAAGCATGATGATTCTCAAATTAGGGTTTTAGAGCTATTTCTTTCAGGGAAATCTCAAGGCATTTTCCAATAAATGTCTTAGGAAGGATATGAGTCGCATATATGAATGAGTATATTGCATAATGGTCATGTTTTGGGCACTTCAGTTTATGTCATAGGGAAGTGCAGGAGGTGTGACAAAATACTGTGTAATAGATGCCCCCTAAAACATGAAGGCAGAACGAGGAGCAATGTCTGAGATTCTTTACGAGCTTTTGCAAGGATGAGGACAATCATTGTCAGGAGACCTGCAAATCAAGGATGCATATACATATACATATTTGAGACCAAGACATGAATCTATGGTATGGATGTAGCCACTCGGATGATAAGGACTATATGAAAGGATCTGTTATAGATCTAACCCAGAAATATATGAAAATATAAATAAACCCAAGAATAACAAGATCTGAATAGATAGAAATGCTTCTTTATTATCAAACCCTTAAGGTAGGGCAAAACCATACATTCACTCCTTAAGGAAGGAGAACACTCCACAAGCCATATGCTTATTCATACAATAATACTTCTCTTTATATCTCTCCATGTGGATTCTCTAGCCTCTATATAGGCCTCATACATACAATACCATGCATCATTACCATGGTTTCCTCATACCATCAACTAATACCATGGGCCCCTTACATTATTATTAACTACTTGTGGTCCCTTACATGACATGGGTTAACCACCTTATTTATTACTATGGCCCATCCCATTATTACATTATTACCTTGGATACCTCCCTCGGTACCCCATATTACCCCCCTAGGTATATAACAGAGACTGCCCTCATCGGGCGGAGGTTGCAAAAATCATCAAAGGTTCCCAAACTCCTGCTGTCTTGAAGGATCCTTTTCCAACTCAAGATAGTAAGATGATAGGTTCATCCTCCATTGCCAATGAAGAACCCATATTAATCATGTCTCATGTAAGGATTGCGACTCGATCGCAAGATTATGGCAGTAAAAGTCCTGTTGATGGAAAGGAAGCAGAATCTTCTCATTCAAACCCATCAACCTCAGCTCCCGGTTCCGATCCGCTACAGATCGAGAAACCTAACCCGGACTTAGTAATCAAACCTCCC
Source organism: Pinus taeda (assembly GCA_000404065.3). Lineage (NCBI taxonomy): Eukaryota > Viridiplantae > Streptophyta > Pinopsida > Pinales > Pinaceae > Pinus > Pinus taeda. The sequence goes on along the minus strand of APFE031658584.1, from coordinate 97,126 downwards.
ACCAAGGGTGTACTTCGAAAGTCTGCTTTCAATCCACATGCGAGAGAGGCTCGGAATTACAACATTGTTGAGGATTTAGCTATTTCACCCTCAGCAATGTCGGCTTTGGAAGTGCTGCAATCATGTCCAGCACAACGCAAATTACTTTTGTCAGCTATAGGAGCTGTTGACACTCGGGACCCGAACCTAATAATCTTCGATCTAGAAAATAGTGCACCACGTATCCCCCATCAGATGGCTATCCAGATTGCAGTGATAGTCAAAAACATACCTGTTCATAGGACTGTGATTGACGAGGGAGCTTCCACATGCATTATGTTGATACAGTGTTGGAGATCGCTTGGTTCTCTTTCGCTCAATCAATCCCCGCCAATTCTTAAGGCCTTTGATGGCCGTGGGTTTCATCCATTCGGCATTTTATAGGATCTACCTATAGGGGTTGAAGGAAAAACCGTTAATCTAGATGTGGAGGTGGTTGATGCCCCTCTAGATTACAACCTTCTCTTGGGTCGTAGTTGGTCCTACACTATGACAGCTGTTGTCTCATCGGTCTTTCAGCTTATCAAGTTCCCTCATAATGGAAAGATCGTAACTATAGACCAATTGTCATACTTTTCATCTGACCCAGGCTCTGCTGAGAGCATTCAGTACGTTGGCAAAGCGACGATCCCTTATAAGGATGTTAGTGTAGGGTTAGTTAAAGATTCTGGTTTATTGGGCACTTTTCCTTTCCCTCCTATCAACGCATCGTCTTCTACTACAACAATTCATATGATTTCATGAAGAACCATCGTTAATGATGATCCTTGGATCATTCCTTCTGAAGTTGAGTTAGACTCATTTGGTACTCTTATGCCTTTGAGTCCGTATGAATTTGCATATCAGACCGTGCAGTGGTTTTCCGACCCAATATCAACCCAAATCGACTTAATGAACGAATTCCATGGAGATTCATTTTCAACATCAACCTCGGAATTAGAAACATTTTCCGAACTTGCTCAATCAGATGAGAAAATCCGTGAAATGTTATGTGTCGATGAGTTACCATGGGAAGATCTACATCACAGATCTTTGTTTTTACTTGAGAGCGATCGTTTTGAAAACTATTTTTCATCAATATTTACAACTGAATATGTTAAGGACGCTTAGAATCCAATGAAACATCCTGACTCTGAGTTAAATTTGGGAAATATTTCTAAAACTATTCCCCTTGACATTTCAGTGAAGCCTGGAATTATTGAAAACGTTCATATAGGTGCATCTTGTACGGACAATGAAATCAAAACATACAAGGACCTATTTCAAGAATTCCGCGACGTGTTTGCCTGGTCCTATGAAGAAATGCCAGGAATCGATCCAGCAATCGTAATTCATGAAATCAAAACCTACCCAGACGCTAAACCCGTTCGGCAACGTTTGCGTCAGATTCACCCACGAAAAGTTGCTGCGATTAAAGCAGAAGTTGAAAAACTGTTGAAAGCAGGTTTCATTTATCCGATCCCGTTAACAGATTGGGTATCGAATATTGTTCCTGTGAAAAAAAAGCAAGGGACAATAAGAATCTGTATCGACTATAGGGATATTAAT
>APFE031658584.1:7548-95052 GCA_000404065.3 Pinus taeda | reverse complement strand
CATGGACCCAAAATTCTCCCGCTTGTTATTTTCTTTCCATAAGGGGCCACATGAGAGCTTAGTCATTTTTCCAGCCCTGAAATCCCATTGTCTCTCTATACCAAGAGAACTTCTCAAAGCTCACAGATTTTGTCAATGCATCTACAGTATTCTTCAAAGTGTCCACCTTTACCAACAACACCTTTTTGTCTTCTATCATATCCATCACAAAGTGATACTGAACATCAATATGCATTGTCTTTGAATGATGAGCAGGGTTCTTTGCCAAGAAAATTTCACTTTGGTTATCATAGTCTATCCTTATAGCTTCCTATGCTAACCCCATACTTGAACACAATCTCTGCAACCAAACTGCTTCATTGCTTGCATTAGTGGCTGCAATGTATTCTGCCTCTGTAGTTGATAGTGCCACTACATATTGTTTCTTACTCATCCAACTAACTGCACCTCCAAATAGGTTAAACACATACCCACTTATAGATATTCTCTGATCCAAATGTCCAACCCAATCTGCATCAGCAAAGCCATGGATATCTAAAACTCTATCCAATCCTGGTCTTCCTTGGTAGCACAAACCATAATCACTAGTGCCACGCAAATAACTGAAAACCCATTTCACTACTGTCTAATGCTCCTTCCCCGATTTTGACATAAACCTGCTCAATACTCCCACTGCATGTGTAATGTCTAGTCTAGTATAGACAATTGCATACATCAGGATACCGGCTACACTTGCATATGGAACACGGGACATAACCTCTTCCTCTTCTTGTGTCTGTGGACACTGTTTAGCAGATAACTTTACACCTACAGGAATAGGAACCTTCACCAATTTACTATTCTGCATATTAAACCTCTACAATATTGTCTCAACATACTTCATCTAGTTTAGCTAGAGCTTCGTATTTGCCCGATCTCTTTTGATTTCCATGCCCAAAATATAGTTTGCAGCACCAAGATCTTTCATGTAAAATTTGGAGGACAATTGGGTCTTCAAATCCTAGATAATTTCTTTGTCATTTTCAACCAACAACATATCATCCACATACAAGACCAGATAAATAACATAGTCACCAATTAATTTAAAATACACACAATGATCTGCTTTTCTTTTGGTGAAGCCAAGTCCCCATATAAATGTATCAAATTTCTGATACGACATCCTTGGTGACTGTTTTAACCGATACAAAGACTTCTTTAACTTGCATACCAGTTCTTTCTTACCCTTCATCGCAAAGCCATCAGGTTGCTTCATGTAGATCTCCTCTTCTAGGTCCCCATGAAGAAATGTTGTGTTCACATCCATCTATTCTACCTCAAAATAAAAAGCAGCAGAAACAGATAAAAGTAATTTAATAGAAGCTACCTTGGCAACAGGAGAAAAAACATCACAAAAATCAATTTCTGACACCTGGGAATAACCTTTTTCTACCAACTGAGCTTTGTATTTCTCCACATTTCCTTCTTCAATTTTCTTCTTCTTGAACACCCATTTGTTGCCAATGGGTTTCCTTCCAACCGATAACACCACCAAATCCCAAGCCTCATTTTTGTGCAAAGATGCCATTTCATCAACCATGGCCTCTTTCAGGAGTTTTCCATCCTCTGAATCTACTGCTTCTTTCATAGTTCTTGGATCATCATCAGTGATAGATAAAGCAAAATTTGAACAGAAAGTAGATGGACTATACCTTTCTGGCTGCCTTCTTTCTCAAACTGATCTTCTTACACCCGGAGTTTGTGGCTCTTCATCTTCTAATTCCTCCTCTGCCGTAGAGTATGATTCTTCCTCCTTTAGCTCAAACTCTATCTTCTCAAGTTCCTTTGGTTGGACTTCATGTTTAATAACATCTTTCACCTCTCTAAACATCACATCTAGGCTATACACAACCTTCCTTGTTGTTGGTTTCCAAAGCTTATAACCCTTTAAACCATCCTTATACCCAATAAAGATGCACTTTTCATATTTACTATCCAACTTGGTTCATTTCTCCTTTCGAACATGTACATATGCATCACATCCAAATACCCTCAGATGTGAAAGAGAGGGTTTCTTACCAGTCCATACCTCTTGTGGAGTCTTATCCTCCAACGCTGATGAAGGTGATCTGTTGACCAGGTAACATGTTGTCTCCACTACTTCTGCCCAAAATTCCTATCCTAACCCGACACCATTGAGCATGCTTCTTGCCCTTTCCATCAACGTCTTGTTCATTCTTTTTACAACTCCATTTTGCTGAGGTGTATATGGAGTAGTCTTCCACCATGCTATACCACACTTCTTACATAATTATTCAAATTCCTTACTACAAAACTCTCATCTGTTATCTGTCCTCAACACCTTTATCTTCTTCTTTGTCTGGTTTTCCACCAGAGCCTTAAATTCTTTAAACCTGTCAAAAACTTCAAATTTATTCTTAAGGAAATATATCCATGTATTCCTTTAGAAGTCATCTATAAATGATACATAGTACACAGACTTACCCAGTGATGGAACCTTCATAGGTCCAAACACATCACTGTGCACAGGCTCTAAAATCTATTTCACCTTCTTACCACGAGAGGGGAAACTCACCCAATTCTGCTTCCCATATACACAATTTTCACAGAAATCAAAATCCAGAGAGCTATTACTCATACCTTCTACCATACCTTTACCATGAAGTATTCGAAGGCCCTTCTCTCCAATATGTCCAAGCCTTTGATGCTAGAGCATGGTCTTCTCTCCAAAGACCACTAGATTTTCTACTCCACTTTCAGGAACCACAGAACTATTGCACCCATCAACAACAGTGCTACCTTGCAGCTTGTACCGAGTTCCAGTCTGAACTCCCCGCATCAATACCAGTGCTCCTCAAACCATCTTTCAGGTATCCTTCTCAAACACTGTTTTTACACCTGCATTGTCCAACTTGCTTATAGAAATTAGATTTTTGGCTAGTGCAAGAATATGCAGAACACCAGGAAGTGTTCTAACCCTTCCACCTTGTAACTTCAACTTTACTTTTCCATGACCAATGATTCTAGCCTTCCTGTCATCCCCTAAGAAGACATTACCACCATCGTATTTATCATACTCGCAGAACCACTCTCTATGGGGAGTGAAGTGAAAGGATGCACCTGAGTCAATTAACCATGCCTCATGATCTACATGTGTACTTGAAGAAGCCAAGTACACATCCCCACCTTCATCTGAGGTGGTTTTCACCTCTGTAGAAGAAGCATCATCAAATCCCTTTCCTTTGTCAGGAGCTTTAGATTTAGAGTACCTTTTGTAGTGCCCTTCCTTTCCGCATTTCTAGCACACCACCTTTACAGGTTTTCCTGAAGATTTAGATCTCCCTCTAGATTTAGATCTCTCACTGGATGACTTATTTTTGTTTCTGCTCTGGGACCATCCTCGTACAAACAAGGCATCACCATTCTAGCTCTACATATTTTTTTGTCTCATCTCCTCCATCAGAAAGGATGAGACTATTTCATCAAACTGAAAGGTAGTTGCATTGCTACCTATTGCAATAAATAGAATATCCGATGAATCTAGTAGAGAACACAAAAAACTGATGCACTTATCTTCTTCTCAAGTTTTAATATCAACAGATAATAATTGACTTACCATAGTATTGAATGCATTCAAATGCTATGTCACCAAGTCTCCATCTTTCATCCTCAAGTTATACAACTCTTTCCATAGGAATAGTTTATTCACTAGAGACATAGATTGGTACAAAGTCCCTAACTTGTCCAACAAAGCCTTTGCCGTAGCTTCCCCTAATACATTTAGCAATACTGAATCTAAGACACACAATCGTATTGTGCTCTTTACCTTTCGATCCAACTTCTTCCATTCTTCATTGGACACTCCCGTTGGTTTAGTAGCCAGATCTACCACAATCCATTGATCTTTATCCACTGACAGATCCTCCATCTTGAGTTTCCATAACTCAAAACTCTGACCATTAAATTTATCGATCTCAATATTTCCACTTCTCGCCATCTTCTTTCACCACCAGAATCGATCCCTTAGATCTCCCACTGAACAGGGTCTACCGCAAGCCCAAGAGAAAACCCTCAACAACAAAGGCATCCCCTTGAAGCCAAAACAACTCTGATACCAAATGTAGGTTTTAACCTCGCACAGAAATTACCAGCATATGAATTCTAAAACACAGAAAATAGATAATGTGAGAGAATAACACATAAAACACATATACACAAAGATTTTCCCCTGGATCCCAAAACATAGACTACTAGCTTGATTTTTCATTATATTCCTTTCAATGTTACAATACATATTTATACATGCCGAAGCATCCAATACCATGGACCGAAAACCATTGCATCCAAAACCATGGACCAAAAACACAACCCAACAGAGCCAAGGCAAATTTTTTGAAGGAAAAACCCTTTTTAAAGCAAAAATTATTGATTTTAATTGATGAAAAAGTCTCTAATTAGCATTAAATGATTTTTTGCAAGAGATCATGATTCTCTAATGGCGAGAAAGATGCCATGACGCCAAATAACCACCAAGTAGCCCAAAATATAGAATGCATCAATGCCTTGAGAAATTATGGGTTGCTGAAGTTCTTCAGGACCATAGGACTGAGGGCGCGGATGGAATTTATACCCTATTTGATCAATATTTGGGATGTGGATTGAGAGATATTCATAATCAAAGGCCAAGAACCGGAAATAGAAGAATCAAACATCTATTTCATCATGAGATTGTCTCGAAGAGGAGAGAGAATTTAACTCTTCGGATCTCGCCCAGGTGGTACGAGTACTAGTGCTCTGATTAGGAGACATTGCCTAGGTGCAGAGATGATGAGGAGTGGGAAGGTGAAGATCGCCATGATCACCAAAATCCTTCCTTTACGAACTATCCTATTCACCATAGCTCACGTATCTAGGATGTAAGCCCTGCATGAGAGTTCGAAATCCCAATTCTGGTACGGATTTGAGTGTCTGACCCCCACCATATTCAACTGGTGTGGAGGCCTTCTAGAGAAGATGAAAAGACAGCCGACCAAAGGGAAGCAGGGAAACCTAAGACAATTTGTGTTCATCTCGATACTGGTGAATTTCTTCCTAGAACGAGTGCCCTTATTCTGGTATCACTGGGTAGAGGTATAAGATCTTTTCCTCGAAGACCCGAGGCTAGTGAGGTGGAGTCAATGCATGCCCTAAGGAGGGACAGGTCAGCATATGTACTACCCTCCACAGTTTTTTACCTGGTTGCAATGCCAATCACTCATGGTGGACAATTATGCATATTCTGGCACGAATTTTAGATGGGATCCAGATCTATCTTTGCCATTGGGAGAACGGTGGGCTGATGCAAGTAAAGACTTGTTTTTTAGATTTTTTTAGGTCTTATGATTTTTTGTAAAAGTGTAAACTAAGACTTGACTTATGATAAATGTGCAGATGTGTGACTGGAAAGACCACCTGGAATGTCACCAATAGCATGGTGGGTTACTCATCAGATAGTGGGCACTGGCTATGGGGAAGGGGCAGACCCCTTAACCAAGATGGAGCACAACCTAGATGTGATTACTTGGGGAGTTTTGGAGTATGCTACTATATAAGAGGTGCCATTGCGTTGGTAGAGGCACACAATGGGAGTATCCATAAGATTGCATTGGCTATTAGGATGAGTGATCAGAGCAGTCTTGTGCTACCAGAATATGATCAGTTTTATAAATGACGCAAATGTCAATCAAGAACATAATTTTCTAATGCATCTGTTAATGTATTCAAATTACATGGAATGTGTTGATATGTAATAAAATCAAAACTTATTTCCAGTAATCTAACAAATAGATTGATACGAAATATCTATGGATTTATTACCAAATAATGGTTGTTTAACTGTAACATAATGAGTTGTGAATCTAACTTGACAACTAAATCTCTAATTCCAAGAGAAACTACTTCTAAATTGTAAATCAATCATCTCACCAGGGTATAGAGTACCCACGCTATGAAAGACAAATTATGTGTGCTACTACAAGCACCATCAGTAAAGCCGACATAATGACTTGATGACATCTGCAAACTGAGTGGAACACAAGATACGAAAAATAAAACATGTCTGTAAAGCAAACAAACACACCAAAAATAAAAAAGCGCACACTAATCAATTCACATACTAATGTACAAAAAGCCATTAGACGAATTTCATGCATAATAATTTTTCAAATACAACCCATTTCAAGACTGTGATAATGCATTTCCTTCATAATCAACTAGCTCATAGGCACCTTTTTGCAAAACATGTTTGACAATATATGGCCCATGCCACATAGGTTTGAACTTTTCAACACATAACTTATCATTACTCTAATCATAAAGGAGGACTAGGTCGCCTTCAGAAAAAGTTCGAGGAGAAACGATTTGATCAAAATGAGCTTTGACACATTTATTTTGGGCTTCGATTACCATCGTGATAATGTGATGGGTCTCGTCAAGCCTCTCAAGGTAGAGTAACCACTCCTTTTTAGGAGAGGTATTCAGAAGAAGTTCGACAACTAATTTGAGTGAAGGGATTTTGCATAAAATCGGGAGAGTTACCTCCAAAACATAAACCAACTGGAATGGAGTGAATCTAGTTGCAATCTTAGTGGAATTTCTATAAGCCCAAAGAGCTAATAATAACATCAAATGCTAGTCCTTTTTTTTCTTCCCAATGGTGCGTTAAGCATAGTAATAAAAAATTTATTAATTTCTTCAACCTCGTCATTGGCTTGTGGATAGTAAGGAGTTGAGCTATCATGACAAAGGCCCAACTGAATAATTAGCTCTTCCATCATGTACTAATGAAAATATGATCCATGGTCAGTTACAATGGCTTAAGGAACACTAAAACGCGCTATGACGTGGTTGAAGAGGAATTGAGCAGTAGTAATATCATCAGCATTATATGTGGGCATTGCCTCGACCCATTTAGTAAAGTAGTCGATGATGATGATATTATAGTGACACCCCCGACCAAGTGAGGGTTACATGTCATGAAGTATATGCCCCATTTAGTGAATGCGGCAATAATAACTATTAGGTGCAACGGTGCTGGTGGGGCACGCTATTTGTAGTTAAAAATCTGGCATTGATGGAATTTTTGAACAACTAGAATACAATCTTTAAATATATAGGGCTAGAAATAACTGGCACAGAGGATTTTCTGAGTAGTGGTGTAGCCTGACATATGAAAACCATAGGCACGAGAGTGGTAGTCATTCAAGATCCGTTGAGCCTCTTCAAGTGTTAGACATTTGTGAAGAATAGAGGCCACACCGTCTCAGTACAAGGCATCACCAAGAATCTGATAGGGTTGGGACTATAGCTAGATGCTGCATCAATCAGATCAAGACAACTGAGATCAGAAGGTTTGGGTTTGAATATAAATTGTAATATATCCATACCACGAGTCAAGAGTGTTGATGAGAAATAGAGTTTCATGAGGAATCTTCTTAGTAAAATCAGTAGAAGTGCTTGCAGATACAAGGGCACATATCAACTTAGTAAAAAAAAGTGATTTATTTGATTTGGTGATGGTAAAATCCAAATCAAACTTATACAAGATAACAATCCATTTGGAGTATTTTCCCCCCAGTAATTGACGAGTCAATATATAGGTCATGGGGTGCAATCAGAAATCACCATGGTTTTCTGTGAAAGGATATAATGATGAAATATTTGAACAACATGGACTACTACCAAGGAAACCTTCTCAACATGGGCATATCGAGATTCAATGTCCAGAAGATTTTGGCTTAAATAATAAACCACATGTTTGTTTCCATCATCGTCATCCTGCACTAACACCATAGAAATGGTAGTATTAGTTGCAGCCAAGTAAAGGAAATAATTGTGTCGATAATCAGGGGGATACAGTAAAGGACCAATGATAAGTGTGTCTTTTAAAGCATCGAAGGATTTATGGGCAACTTTATCTCAAATGAAAGGTATTCCTTTCTTAAGCAAGTGAGTAAAACCAGTTGCGAGTTCATCATAGTTAGGAACAAATCGACGAAGAAATTTAGCCTTCCCTTACAGGCTTTGCAATTGCAACAATGAGGTAGGGGGAGGGTAAGTTGACAATAGCCTCAACTTTTAAAGGATCGATTTAGATACCTTCATAATACAACACAAAATCCAAGAGTCGACTAGATTCAATGCAAAAAACACACTTGTGCGGAATGAGATGGATGTTATAATGTTGACATCGTAGAAAGATGGATCTTAAGTGGTTCGGATGGTCATGACACTTAGCAAAATGGGATGGTAAGTCATCAAGGTAAGGCTAAACAATGTGTCGAATATCATGAAACACATAAGACATTGCTCTCTAGAAGGTAGTGCCAACATTTTTAAACCAAAAGGAAGCTTCTTATAGGGAAAAGTGGCCCATGGATAGATAAAGGTCATCTTATGTTGATCATCAAGTGAGATGTTGATCTGGTTTTAGCCAGAAAAACCATCCATAAATGAGAAAATCTCACTCCCAGCACACTTTTCGATGATCTGATTGATAAACAGAGTGGGATAGATGTCTTTTGGCCATGCATGATTGATGTCATGGTAATCAACATTGACACAAATTGTGCCATGCTTTTTGGAAATAGGGACAATGTTAGACACCCAATTTGTCAATGGGATGGGATAGATAAAACCAACTTTTAAAATATTTTCCACCTCTTCTTTAATAGTAGCAACCTTTTGAGGTTGCACGGGGTGAAGCTATTGGCGAACAAGCTTTGCAACATGATAGGTAGGTATTTCATGAAAAATTATTACTGGATCAATACTAGGCATTTTCTTGTATGACCACGTGAAGACATCTCAAAATTATTTGAAAAGTTGAGTGTAAACCCTGATCTCATCGGGAGAACAGGAGACCCCAATATGAATGTTCTCGATAATTCCAAGTTTAATGGAACTAACAAGAGGCATAGTAGCAGTAATGTTTCCCATATTACCCTAAGACAAGACTTCGTGCACCAAGACACATGTTTGAACTAGATGTGTTGGGCAATGAGAAACAAATGCTTTAAGACACGAACGAATCACACTGAGGCTAGGAATAAATGAAGAACGATGATGGAGACCATTCCAAGGATTTTTGTCCAAAGACATAACCTCAACGATACTCTCTTCGGTGGTGAATGTATTCTTCAAAGGATCCAGGGAATCCCAAGAACCAAGCCAAGGAGATGGCACATAAGTATCCAAGTTCATACTAAAAACAACATGACTTTCTGAAGTAGCGATTGAAGCCAAGACAATTTCTTGATAATCTTTCTCTAATGGACTTAACAACATAGAATCGCCAAATGAATCAATTTGATCTGAAGTAGGAATAATCCAAGGATCCGTAGAAATCGAGATCATATTAATCAAAGTGACATTTGGAGGTGGGAGAGTAAAAGTATCCATTAAAACATAGTCTTTAAAGAGACCTTCCCACACACTCTCATAAGGAATCTTGGTATTACCCACAAATGGGACATTGTTGTTCGATGTACTAGAAGAGAGAAAAGATAGTTGGTCAACAGTGAAAATTTTGCCTCATGAGGAAAATGAAGCACCCAAAACAAAGAAGAAACCACATAAAACATAGCATGGGTTGAAATTCACCCAAGAAGAAGGTTGTATTTGAGATTCACATCTACAACTTCCACTTCTAGCTCAACGTTCTTTCCTTCCAATGTGATCGACAAGTTTATGAGAATACCATATGGATGAGATCCTTTGCCATCAAAGGCCTCCAAAGTGTTCGGGGACTGATTAAGGGGAGGATAGTTGATGGCCTTCCACCATGAAACAAACATGATGTAGGTGGAAGCACCTTCCTCAATAACAGTCTGATGGATGGTGTTTCATTTAATCAAAACCTAAATCATAAAAGCAATCCGATGAGGAAGACATGGAATGTGGTTTTCAAGATCAAAGGTAATTAAACTCAATTTGGCAGGATCAATAGTGCCTATAGCAGACAAAAATGATTTCCACTACATTAGACAAGTTTGGAGAACCTCCAAAGCAGGCATCACCTAAGGTGCTTGAGCTAAATCCTCAACAATATTATAATGTTGTACAACTCTAGAATTTGGATTATAAGATGATTTCTAAACACCCTTGGGAGGTGGTCGGATTATATACTCACTGTTGGGATGCTCAATATGGAGTGGACTAGAATTGGATGGAGTGGAAGCATAAGGTATATCGGTGACTTATTTCTCCACCATGTACTTTTGTGGGGTTTGATAGTCCTTTGTTCGAGTAATAATCTAAATAGGTGATGAACCTTACATCATGAAAACTTGGGAACTAGAGGAGGTAGAGGATTGTGGTTGGTCTACCAACTGCATCTGCTGAGACAAAAATGGTTCTTTCAAAATAGTCAAAGTCCCTTTCAATACTTAGCTAACTTCATAATGTCAGGGATAACCCTTGGTGTAATGATCTTCCTCACAGATGAGGCAAGGATATTTTAGTTTTCTCTTAGAAGCATCATCAACGAATTGTTTGGGTGGATCCTATTCTAAGGTATCGGTTTTAGCTTTAGCTTTACCCTTTTTCATACCTTTTGAGTCCTTATCTATTGTGGTAGAATGAACAACATGTACCTCGAAGGTTTTACGAGGATTTGATGATTTTTTCGAAGGATTATTGGAACCATTGTTTGAAATAGATTTCTGCTTCAAAGAAGCCTTAGTGGAATTCTGAGACACTGAACCAATTACACCATCAACATGTGGTACATCGAGAGACTTTGAAGCTTCCATATCTAAAGATGGTCATGGAGCATCAGGAAACATCTCATATAACGTGCTAGATTGTGAATAGACTAAGTCTAGATATTGGGCACGGGAAATAGCTTGTTCTTCAGTAACACATCCACCCATAGCTATATTCTTAGCAATCTTGTTAATGAATGTTTTTTTGAGCCATTCCATCAACAACTCATAAGAAATCTTGAATTTGATGAGGTGACATTGATGTCTCCATTCATGGATATCATTGGAAATGTGGGTCGTGGTATATTTCTTAAGGGATGTAAGCAAATGAGTGTCAGTTTCATATTGAACCAGTAATGCCAACATAGGTAGCTCAAGGTAACTTGATATACCATTTCATGGCAACACCTGTTAAGGTTCTCTGAAAGAGGCAATGACGAATCGAATTGTCAACATATGAATTTGAAGAGCACCATAAGTGATATGTCATCACATGGGTTTGAGGGTCCTCTTTATAATTTCCTTCGAATTTAGGACAATCACTTGGAATTTTGGTAGGAACTAGAGGCTAGTAAGGCGGATGAAGAATAGGATCATTCGTAAGCCATGAAACATTAGGTAGTTCCAATGTAGCCAAGAGGAGACCCAAACTGCAGGTTCCAACCTTGCTAGTAAGGGTTCTACCCCCATAGTGGAGGATTTTGTCCATACGATATTTGATTTTGTCCCCACTGAGTGTTAACTTGACCATAAGGTTGATTTTGTCTAGGGTAGTTTTGATATTGACCTACCATAGGCTGTTGATAAGCATTATAGGCATCATACAGATTATAAGGTTGCTGGACCTATTGATCCTGGACTTGAAGAGATTGGCCCTGTTACTACAGGGGCTAACCTTTTGTTTGCAAGGGCTGACCTTATTGATATGCATACGAAGCTTGTTGTATAAGTTGACTTTGTTGCTCCAAAGGTTTACTTTGCTACTACAAAGGCTGACTTTGCTACTAGAAAGGTTAACTTTGCTACTGTAAAGGTTGGCCTTGCAATACAAAGGTTGAGTAGGCTACTAAAAAAAATAAGTTTGTTGATGTAAAGGTGACTGAGACTGCTGCAAAGGTTTCCATTGCTATTGTAACGGTTGTCCTTGCTGCTACAGGGGTTACCCTTGTTGCAAGGGTTGCTAGACAATTCTTTTGGATATACCTTGACGGTATTGGTAATTTTCGAATTGAATCTGACCATATCCACCAGGAATAACGGATTGAACAGGTTGGACATAAGCTCCTTCTTATGGAGTGTAAAGTGGATTGACCAAGGCTTGCCAACTATGTGGGACATAAACCTATTGGAGTGGAATCTGAGCCATATAAGGCTACTGATACTGGGACTTACCTGACTCATATGGAAAAACACGGTTAATAATACCACCAGAAAAAGGTTGATTAACTCCAAACATGTGAGTTTGTAATCCACTCACATTGGTTTCACCTAACACAAGAGGAATATTTGGATTTCCCCCCTAGGCGGTGGCACATTCTGTCCACTTGACAAGGTGGTGGAAGAACTAACTGAAACCTACCATAAAATAGCCAATTGTTCCAAAAGGGTCAGCTGAAATGATGATACAGGTTGTGATGGAATCGTAGGTTGAACGAGAACTGACATGATATCAACTTGTACAGAAATTTGAGAGGTCACGTTTGGAATGAATGGACCAAAATTAGGCATGGAATTTGAAGACAAAATGGGATTTTGATACAAAGACGAAGCACTAGGAGTTCCTAAAACTAACTAGGCTAGGCTGTATAACCAGGTGGAAACACGAGTCCAATGGTTTTAGGAAGTGTGTGATATGGGACTCTACCTGTGAAAGGAAAGCCTTCTAGAGGAAATTCATACCCTTGTTCATCATCCACATGAGTAGAATGAGTAGAAGAAACTTATAAATGACCTAGAGAAGAGGTTAGGATCTCACCCTTTGAATCCATGGGTGGAAACCACTGGTGATGAGGAATCTGAGATGTGTGAAGAGATAACTCCAAAGGAATATTAGGTTGATCATAAAGACTATAAGGACGCTGAGGAGATATCACAACAAAATCAAATAATATATTCAATGGATGAATAACAAGCCTCTACGGACTATCAAGGGTTTGTATAGGATTGTCAGGGGTCTCAGGATCAGATTGTTGAGGTGACCAGGAATTTGATGGTGGTGGATGAGAAGATAGGGGTTGAACTTGGAATAATCCCAAGTTCAAAACCTTGATCTTCAAGTGACTGAGGAAGCTCCAGATGAACTCCTTGGGAGGAACCTTTAGTATTAGACAATGAAGGGGAACTTTGGGATGAACTCAATGGTTTAGCCATGATGACTTTCTCTCAATAGTAGAAAAGTAAAGGAGACCCATTTAGGGCTGGTTAAAAATAAAATTTACAATGATTTACTCAAAATTGGGCCAAGAAGCAACTGTATGGGTTTGACATGTTTATCATAGGCATTTATTTTTAGAATTTGAAACAAAATATTTTCCTTTTCATCTTTTAAGAGTCGAGAAAAGGATGAAAAGGTGATTCTAGTCACTTTTGTTGGTTTAGCGAGCTTGAAAGGACAATTGTTCGATGATCTTTTCAAATTTAAGGAGTCATAAAGGATCGAAATGACCACTCAGGTAACTCTAGGAAAAAAGGAGTACCAAGTAACTGTGAACTGCAATACACTCCTTAAAAAATAAATTTACCATGGACTTGATGTACATGCAGGTAATCTTCGCTAATGCTCTGTTCGGTGTATCACATTTACAGGGTGGTAGACTTAGCTTCCTATGGATAAAGTTTTACAACCTATGAGGGTCTCCCTTTATATACTTGATGGTACGGGGAGCATAAGTCCATGCTAGTGTTGTCTAATGCAAGAGTAAATGACAATTACTGAGTTTTATAGATGTCGAAACACGTCTCTAGCTGAGACCACTAAGTATGAACGTTAATGTTTCAAATGCTTGTTAGATTAATGGATATATTTTAAAGTTAATATTGAAATTCTATTTTGATTTCAAGGCCTTAAGGATGTCAATTGTTCCTAAAATGCAGCTAAATGATGAAATTGAAATCCTTTCATGTGATGAAGGCTACCTATTTAGGGAAGAGAAACACCCAAATCATGCATCAATGACAATTTTCAAATTCTAAATGCAAAACATGAAATCTAATCTTTGATTTCATAAGAAAATTCAATGCCAAAATAAAATCTTAAAGCGATCTACCTTAAGATACAATGATAGATTCCTTTTCACTTTAATGCAATCAATGTAATCTAGTGCAAAAGAGAAAAAGAGAATGAAAATAACTCAATATTCATGAAAATCTCTTTCACATTAATGATTTTGAATGCAACAAATTCTTCAAAAACTACTTCAAAGATAAACACTTTCACTTTCAATTTTCGAAACATAGAATTCAAAGCAAATACTTTCTATCAATTCAATTGAAACAAACAATTTTGTAATCTATTGCTTGCCAAATGGAACTAAATTGACTTTTAAAGCATCTACTCAATTCGAAACTAATGAAAACAAATTAATACCCAAGAAGCAAAAGTGATTTTCAAAAGACGTCCAAACACAGAAATATTCTTTGAAAAATGTGTTGTAGCAGCTACAAACACCCTCCAAAATTTTGCTTTAGCTTCATTTTGGAGCCTCCCTACCAACCACCCTTAGCAGCATGTCTGGCACCGTCAAGCATATAGGCTTCAACCATTTCTCAATGACTTGTCAGCCCGTGCATGTTAGTTTTCTTCACTCCCATCACAGGGTGTCTCTTCGAACCTAGATCATGTGCTGGCCAAACAGCTCCCCCAGAAAATTAAGCAACTTTGGAGGGGAACCAGCCTTCCCTCCAAAAATTGCACAAATCAGTTGATTGGCCTGCTAAACTTAAGAATTTTGCAAATCAGTCTGTCAGGTTTCCCTCAGAAAATTGCATAATTCCAAAGGGGAACCATCCTTCCCTCCATAAATTGCATAAATCAACCTAGTAGCCTACTAGGCTCCAGAATTGTGTAGAGCAGTCAGGCAGTCTTCCTCCATAAAACTACATAATCTGATGCAGCACTATTTCTCATCCAAAAAATTGTGCAATTCTAGTAGGCAGTCACTTGTTGACCCCAGAAATTGCACAATCCCTCTAGGAGAGCTAGCCCAGCTCAGCCTAGGAACTGCGGAAATTTTCATCCCAGGCTCGTAAACTAATGCATGTGCCTTCAGGTTCACCAGTTCTCTCTAGGACTGAGGCAAACTGATTTGCATGCATGGACTACTTTTCCCAAGGCAACATACAAAGGCATCCCTAGATTTAGGGATCTATTTTCAACGGCTGGAGGTTACATGCAATTCTCATTTTAGAAACCTCTCGCCAAGTGTCAATTTTCCTATATTTGTGGAAGGTGCGTCATAACCTTGATTTTATAAAAACTTATGAACTGGATGTTGTAGAGCTCATTCCTCACATTGATCTTGTAGCTTCGTCATCCCACATCGCATCTAGGAATCGTCGACACATTCAGCTCAGTTGTTTCGAGGTAAGTTTGCTTTGCATGACTTGCACTGCGTTTGTGTCACTTTTTGTGTTTCATCTTGTGTGAGTGTTCTTTGCATGATTTCAGTGAGTGGTTGTTTTCATTTTGATGTATGCTAGCTTGTAGAAGCACCGTTTTATTTTTCGTTCACATCTCACTACTATCGCATGCATGACACTGTTTTTGCATCAACAGTTGTCGTTGCACGGACTCACTTCACATGCATGCATGTTTTCCCATTTTCTGAATCCCACACTTGTTGCTTGCATGCATGATCATTCACTCTTGTTTACACTTAGTATCACCATGCATTCATACTTCTCATGTTCCCAATCGCTCGTCCGCGGGCCTGGGCTGCCTTAGCCTGGACCTTGCCTTTCTCGGCTAGCATTGTGCATTTCTAGAAGGGAAGGCTCTACCTTCCCTCTAGAAATTGCGTGAGTCTAGCACAACACTGACCTCTAGGCTTGCATTGTGCAATTCTAGGAGGAAGTGCCTTGTTGGCCCCAGAAACTGCACAATGCAGTTTGCTAGTTCGCATGTTACTGTTGACTAAAATTGTGAATTGCATAGTTTCAGCGCTCAGTAGGCTAGGCTAGATTGTGAATTGTGTAGTTTCAGTAGTTAGTTAGCCTCCCAATAGCCCAGGCTATACCTTGCATAGTTTTTACAGTCAGTCTCCCAGCCTCCCGATGAAAATTGTGCAATCTTCACAGAAAATCACAAAAGTATGTTGCATGTCAGTCCTCTAATTTGTTTTGGTTTTCGACTGATAGATTACATGTCATGATTGTTTCTAGATCTCCAGGTATCATAGTTGTTTATCTTCCTCTCAGCTACACAGGTTTAGGATAATAGAGTCGATGATACCGTTCAAAGCACAACTAGGGATGCAATCGATTGCGTGTCTATGTACTTGCCTATCTATGAAGACATCTAGTTGTTCATGGAAAAGGATGTCAAGATGAAATAGCATCGGTGTCATAGTGAGAAGCACCATCAACAGTAGCAGAATGTAGCACACCTGCATGTGACAAATGCAAGAGGAGGTTTGTTGACAGCGCAAAGGAGGAAAAAGTTGCAAGCTCAAGCAGAACTACCTATGATGAAAGCAGCCTTGGAGATTGAGGCTATGTGGCAATGGAACGATAAGAGGAACACGTGAAGGAAAAGAGAGAAATAGAGGAGTTGTAGGTGCTCAAGTGAAAACTCAAAGAAGAATATGATCTACACAGACAACAAAAGGAGTTGCAGTGGGAACATGCACAACAGGAGGCACAACATACATAGATTGATTAAACTACACCCATACAGGTTATGGATCCACCGAGTAGCTAGCATGGAGTAGACAAGGTGAGTAGTGTCGATGATCACATGCAAGGCTATTCAGGAGCATGGATGTCATTATGTGCACACATGCAATCCCGCCCATTTGGCACACTCATAGAGGCAAAGACAAGAAGCAAGTACAACTCGAGCTGAACATGTATTTCAACAAGTTGATGTGCATGGTCACCAACACACACTTGGAGATAAACACAAACACTATGCATCAGTATATTGCTGGTCCAACTACACTCAAGATGATGATGTGCATTTTATCAAATGAGTTGGACAGAGGAGCCATATCAGTGTACCCCGATGCGACAGAGGCAAGAGTTCTCTTTCAGCAAGATGTCACCATTGAGCGCATAGACACCATCACGGATGACCAAGCCTGGCATCAGTTCACCACTGTTGATCATTGCAAGGATGTCAAAGAGTTGGCCTTACCAAACCCGTCTGAGTGTTAATGATGTCTTGTGTTGGTGCACTAAGATGACTATTAAAAGCAACCTTAATACTTACATTAGTTATCAAACTAGAGAAAGTTTGTTTATTTCAAGAGTGTTCAACATTGTATATGCAAGTGAATTCAGAGGCTAATTCATAATGAAATTATTTAGAATTGTTGCAATAATATCTAATTCTTGAAGTTCAATCCAAACAATCCTGAAAGAAATCTTTAAAGCATTTTCAAATCTACTTTAATCTATTATGCATAGAACTAAATCAGAATGCAAGTAAAAGGAATTACTCCTAACAAATCTAACTGGTATAGCCAATAATTCGTTCAATACGAAGGAAAGCTACAACAAATGAACAAGAAGTAACTATTCAAACATCTCACGGAAAGTAATCAACTATAAGCTTGAGATCTCTGGTAACACTACTTCAGAATGAACAACAATCAAATACTTAAATTAACCTGATCAATTCGGTAAACATTAACATGTAGATGTAAAACACGGCAAGATCTAGAATCTAGTTTGAACAACAAAAGAAAATCATAATAATCAATAATCACAACAATTGGAATAATTCTAATTTCATGAACTAACAATAATAAACAATTATAAGAATAAGCCGAAATAAATATGGCATAATTAAAGCAATAAGTCTCCTATGGACCAGGCCTAATGTCTCCATAAGTCACTGTTGAAATACACTCAGAATATGATTATAGGTAAGACATAGTATTCTCCATTAAACTTTATAATAGAGTTACATCATAATAGTAATGGTGTCCAAAATGAATAGTTACAATCTTAAAACTTCTAACTAGTTGTTAATTTCACTCGATGGCTTTATATAACCTTAGAAAGATAAATGGATAAAATGGAATCCTTAGGATCAGGACATCCTTAGTATTTCACAACTAACAATCTGATTTCATCATAGAATAGAATTAATCCTCCTGGTCTTTCGTTGTCCTTTGTAATCGAGACATTGTCCTTTTCCTTTCTTGGTCGCTAATGTTCTGTCATTTGAACAACAATCGTTCAATTTATGTTCCTGCATATAAATATAACGAAAGTTATTTTTTCATGCCCAAATTTACCCAATTCGTTAATGATCGATTTTATCTAGCTTTTGTGATTATTTATTCTATATTTATTCCTAAAATGAAGATAAACACATAAAGACAAATGAATGATTTAAGCTATTATGAGGATAAAACATACCTTTTCCATGGCCTAAAATACTCCCCTTCTTGCCTTTTTGCATGTCCTCATGCAATAAGATGATTGAGGTGCAGTTGTGTCAAGGAATAAGCAGGATAAACTTCTTCCTTATATAGCCTAAAACCGTTTTCTTGTTTCCATACTACAAAAGCCTAGTTTACATGGTAACCTAGAAAATTATAATCACTATAATACCCATCAAGAGGGCACTAGATAATCATACATCTGTAATGATACCCTATTTAGTCAAGGCCCATTCTTAGGACCATATTGTTGTATTTGTGTAGGTGAGTAGAGGCAGCTTTGAAATTTCTATACCTAAATGGCTCCCTGTTCCTCACATTATTAGGGGAAGCTTCCCATCTTTGTCTTGCTACTGACAAAGCTTCCTCCATAATTTCATAAAATTATTCCTTTCATGCCTACATGATATTTGTATGGAGTGGTCCTAATTGAGCCACAACTCCTATTCATTTCATGAACTATTTATGCTGGACAGAAAGAGTAGGGGTTTTGTGGGTTCTCCCCTGACCCATAATTCTATACCATATTCTCTTTTCCAAAAGGTGTTATAGGATTTAGCCCATTTAATTTGATTGGTGGCAAAAGAAAGAAAAGATTGAAATTGAATATCCCCAATTAAGGGGCCAGAATTACTATCTAGCTCATCCCCCAAGAAAACGTCCACGTATAACTCACATAAAAGGCATTTTACCTGTTCATTTTGTTCCTTGAAACATTTGACAAAGTCTAGAGTGGTCTTGAATTTTGTTGACTTACCAACCCTAATGGATTTAAACTTCAGTAAGAGGCATCTTTCTAACAATCATAATTCATAATTGGTGATAGGTGATTGACAAGACAAAGCATCAGAGTAGAGAGAGAAAATAGTTTCAATTTTCTCCTTGGTCTTTTGCAACTTGGCTTGTGCTTTTTCTACTTTCTTCTGCTCATCATTGAAATTGCTGAATGTCTCTTCTTCTATTATAGTGAGTGCCTAAAATTTCTTCCACAATTCCTGGTGTACTTGTAACGACACTACTTCTTCCTTATGTCAAGCCAAGTCCTGTTGAGTCTTGGCTAGTTCATTTTTCAATTTTATGATAACAACTTCCCTTACCATAGGAATGTAATAAGGTGTCTCCTCTATCTGAGTTTCATCATCCTGTGTTATCCTTGAATTAGTTTAAACAAAAGCCTCAGCCACTTCTCAGGATATACAACAATCTACTTCGGCATTTCCTTCAAAATCAGTTTGAACAAAAAGTTCAACTATTGCTTGGGGCATATAGAATTTTTCCTGAGTATTCTCCTCGGAATTGGTTTGGACAGCAGTATCTATAGTGGAAAACTCCATTTGGGTTTCCATTGAGCAAACACGAGGACCTTCAATCTGAATCTCAATATTATTCAAAGGAAATTGCTTTGTTTGGGTTCCTTTTGAACAAACAAAAGGACTCTCAGTCTGGGTTTCAATATCCTCCCAAGAATAGTGTTCTGTTTGGGTTCCTACAATGTCCAATTCTACTTTCAGTTTCTGGACCCTAACTGTTTCTTTCAACCATTCTCTCAGTTGCTAAACTATTTTCTTCTACTTCATGCACTTCTTAAGAAAATTTCACAATCTATCATTATACGTTTTCTTTGCCATAGGGTTTTTGATCAGCGGTGGCACAACTTTGTTTATTTCAGGTTCAAGTGGAGTTGTGCCGATATCAGGGTGAGTTTCGAATGGAACCGTGTCTCCCAATGGATTCTCGTCTTCCAAGTATTTTTCTTCATAGGCTTCTCTCTCAGGAGACTCTAATGGAATAGTGTCTCCTAAGTGATTCTCATTTTCAAGGTCTTCTTCTGTATGGGCCTCGTCCTTTGGGGACTTCATTAAGACAATATACCCTTGTTGATTTTCATCCTCCAGGGTTTATTCTATAGGGTTTTCCTTTGCTGGGGGTTCCAATGGAATAGTAACCTCTGTCTGATTTCCATCCCAGAGGGTTTCCTCTACATTGGCCTCTCTCTAAAGGGGCTCATTCATAGAGGGAACTAGTTCCCTCTGACCCTCCAAATTATCAGTAAATGGAAAAGTTTTAGCATGGCTAGAACTGTCGGGAGAGGCAAACTAGTTAAGGGCATGATTTTTCCCTTAAGAGTTTCCAAATGGCTCCCTTTCCTCACAGAATGTCCCCATATTCTCCAATACTCAGGCCACTTCTTCCTCATATTCCTACAAAAATTCATCTTGTGGACTTGGAGAGGTCATGGAGGATGGCTTTGTTTCTTCTATTGGAATTAGGGTGTGCTGCTATGATTTGATCCTCACAGAGTGCCTACGCTTTACTCAGCCTAAGACCAAAGAGTGATCCCTTATTTTTCTTTTCCTTTTCAGACTTGTTACACTTACCCCCTACTTTTCAGTCTCTGGATTTTCTTCTAGTGGGGTCAATGCAAGATTTACAAGGTTATCCCAAGTCAATTGCTGCTAGCCTGGTTCATGAATGATGATTAATTTAATCAGCCCATGATGGTTGATGAAAAAATGTGGGTCCTTAGCCTTTCTGACCCAATTAGCAACATTATTGGCTTGTTGGGGGCTGACCCAGGTTTGGAGTTAATTAGCCAAACAAATCCCTATACTACTGGCCCTTTCGGCAACTGTCTGTGGAGCGCGGACTAAGGTCTCAGCCGAAGTAGTATGGGAGGGTGCTATAACAAAGTTTCCACACCCTTGAGATGTATGAGAGGTTTTACTGGTCCACTATTTGTTCCTGCATGTGGGTCACTTCATGCACTTCCCTATTCCTCACGACCTGATACATTGCCTTTGCGCATCCCTAACTAGGGGTTGTGGAGCTCCCCCACTGCTAGAGCTATGCTCTGCGCTATTACTCGAGATCTTACTTATCTTCGGGTACCAGTTAATTACCTTCACATACTTGGATGTCTTACGTTATAATTATTTATACAAAACATTCATATAAGTTCGTGCAGTAAATAAACTATACACTTGCAAATTATATCCAATCATGCATTAAATTAGGAAAAGATACACAGAAATATGGTAAAACTTCTTTTTACTAATTCTCCCAACAGTTACAGACTCAACCTGCCCTACGCACTCAGTTACAAGGGTCTGTGCACTCAGCTGTGGACTACTGGGCTTCTACGCACTCAGCTACAGAGCCTTCTCCTACTCTACGACCCATAGACACACTTTAGACTTTGACTTAATTACTCAAACTTCTCTTTCTTCTACTACTCCTCTTCTCTATTAGTTATCTTATACACTTAGAGCCTCACTCTATTTATACAATCCCATGGTCCACGAACCATGGGTTGGCCTATCCAGCCGACATTACATTACAAAAACTAGGGCGGACAACCCTGTGACTCTATTATGATTTCGCACCCCGCGCCCACAATTCGCGGAGCTTTTACAAAAGGATTTGGTCAAAGCTTGGGCTTGAAGCCCCAAAACCTACCTTGGGGGGGATTCTGTGCATAGCAGGCCCCAAACTCAAACATTGTGACTCACCCTCAAGTCACTCTATCAGTGCAGAGATCTTTGCGTGGAGTCCTTCCAACTCTGATTGAACTATGGCAAGGTCGAGAGGGCACTAAGCTACTGCCTACTAGATCTGTTGCATGTGTTGTTCCAAGATCACGGTGTCAGAAGTGCTTCTCTGAATCTGTGCTTGTATCCCCTACATGTGTGCAATCTTGCCTTCAATTTCTGGTGGGATGGTGAAGGCCTCATCGATCCAAGGCTAAACGTATGCCTTCAGGACTGCTTCCTTGTGTCGTGTTGCATCCACTTGTTCTTTCAACATTTTTGCATGTTGCATCCGTGCGAGCCTTTGAGTGAGGGCCACCATCTACGAAGTTCCTTTGACATTGTCATATTATTGTTGGAGTTCTCATGCCTTTGACTATAAGCGTTGGATGTTGGGGTCCTCCTACAGATTTGTAAGGACCTCAAATGATTCTTCCAACATGCTGGTGCAGTCTCGCACTACACTGCCAATCTTGTCCAGTCCTGCTATAATAGCACTATCCTGCATGCTTTGGAGAATTTAGTATCTACAGATAAATACTAATTCCCTAGATAAGTAGTTGTATCTAGAACAACAATTTAAAGTGTTTTAGACTTTTCCTATAAGCAATAGATAAGATGAGAAGATAGAAGGCCTACCTATAGTTCTGCTTTCCTCTCATCTCCCTTGTATCGACTCTGTCACTCCTTCCCATACTTAATCCACTTGAGAAATATCTTGTAAACATAATAGAAGACAAAAACAAATTAAAGCATATGATCTATTGAATATAAGTGAAAGGAATCAGATACAATTCACACACATAAGCATTATAAAACAATACAAACATATGGGAAAAGGGTTCAAACACTTTATTAGAGAGAAGAAGGAATTATAATCATTGGTGTCTGATTCAAAGCCATTCGTCTAGCTTCGATCCCATCCATGTCACACCAAAATCATTACAAACTTGTAGCATCACAATACTTGCTTCAAAGCCAAATCTCATAGCAGCATTATCTCCTTACAATTCAACATAATCCATCCCCTGATCACTTAGATGAGTGGTCAATTTATAGGAAGATGAAGTTGGTTTTTTCATTAATGGTGGCACTGAATGGCCTTCCATACTTAGAATTAGTTCCATGGAGGAAGGGATGAGAGGATAGGATGCACCTTAACTCATTCCTCATCCATTTTCAAGCCCATAAGAGTTGATAAGTGAGGGAAACTTCTAGATGACTCCAAAAGATAAGAATATTCCCCAAACCCTATGAGAATTTCTCTCATTCTCACCTAGTGCAGGTGAAAGGAAGCCTAAGTGCTCTACAGAGCACCCTAAAAGTGGATTAAACTCCTCTATAGTGCACCTTCATAAGAGCTTACCTACGCTAGTCCTTCTAGAGGCCATTTTTGGATGTATCCAAGTCATGAACTATCTAGGAAGGAGGCATTCAAAGGGGTGACTTGTTTAGGGCATGAAGCAACTGAAATTAGGGTTTGATGAGCCCTAAAACACTAATCTAGATGTTGGGATTTGATGTGCCCAAATGGATCTGTAACAGTTGCACCCTAAAGCATGAAGTCGGAAAAAATACCAATGTCGAATGAAATGCTTGACGATGTGATGAGGAGGTATCAAAGTGGAAGGTGACCTGCATCAATTACAATACATATATCATGATATTTGATTTTACATGAATTGTTGAGGGAAGGCATACCCATACTCAGCTTATAAAATTTCATTACATGTACATAAATAGTTGTCTATGAAAATGTGACCCATGATCTGTAACTATGGCTTATGGTACACCAAACTGGGCAACCACATGGTTAAAAAAGCAAAGAGCAACCGTTTTGCCATTGTTGTTCAATATTGGCATCGCCTTGGCCCATTTGGTAAAATAGGTAAGTACTATTGTTTAATCGATTAATGAATAATGAAGGGGCCACTTTTCAGAGGGCAATGAATTTTGCCTTCCCTAGTGTGGTCGCCAATTTGTTTTGGAGAATTTAGTATCTACGGATAAATACTAATTCCCTCGATAAGTAGTTGTATCTAGAACAACAATTTAAAGTGTTTTAGACTTTTCCTATAAGCAATAGATAAGATGAGAAGATAGAAGGCCTACCTGTAGTTCCACTTTCCTCTCATCTCCCTTGTATTGACTCTGTCGCTCCTTCCCGTACTTAATTCGCTTGAGAAGTACATTGTAAACACAATAGAAGACAAAAACCGATCAAAGCATACAATCTATTGAATATAAGTGAAAGGAATCAGATACAATTCACACACATAAGCATTATAAAACAATACAAACATATGGGAAAAGGGTTCAAACACTTTATTAGATAGAAGAAGGAATTACAACCATTGGTGTCTGATTCAAAGCCATTCCTCCAGCTTGGATGTCATCCACATAAAATAAAAAGCATGACAAACTTGTAGCATCACAATACTTGCTTCAAAGCCAAATCTCATAGTACCATTATCTCCTTACAATTCAACATAATCCGGCCCTTGATCACTTAGATGAGTGGTCACTTTATAGGAAGATGAAGGAGGTTTTGTCATTAATGGTGGCATTGAATGGCATTCCATACTTAGAATTAGTTCCATGGAAGAAGGGATGAGAGGATAGGATGCACCTTAACTCATTCCTCATCCATTTCGAGCTCATAGGAGTTGATAAGTGAGGTAAACTTCTAGATGACTCCAAAATATAAGAATATTCCCCAAACCCTATGTGAATTTCTCTCATTCTCGTTTAGTGCAGGTGAAAGGAAGCCTAAGTGCTTTATAGAGCACCCTGGAAATGGACTTAACTACTATGTAGCACACCTTCATAAGGGCTTACCCGCGCTGGTCCTTCTAGAGGCCATTTCTGGATGTCTTCAAATCATGAAACTGTCTATGAAGGAGGCATTCAAAGGGGTGACTTGTTTAGGGCATGAAGCAACTAAAATTAGGGTTTGATGTGCCCTAGAACATTGATCTAGATGTTGGGATTTGATGTGCCCAAATGGATCTATAACAACACTATTCTCTGACTTCTGGAGGGCTAGACGATTGTGCCTTTAACCGTAGCTTGGTGATCTAAAGGTTCAGGTCCAGCTGAACCTTTGTCATTTCCTCCCATGCCTCACACACCCCTGCTGCTAACCTATGGATGCTCGCCTCTGATGGAGTGTTTGCTGGGATGGCTAGCTCCAGGACGCTTTGGCAAGCTTCATCTATTACCTGTACCAGCTGTCGATTATGTGACACCACTTCATCACGCTGCAAGCTCAAGTGTTCCATATTGATTTTCTTCTCGCTGAGGACTTGCAGTGCATAGATCTCCATGGCTCGCAACTCTGCAGCTATCCCATCCTGTAGAACATATAAAGTCTCCCGTGCGAGTGTAGCCATATTGATACCGAGACCCCTCAATGCGCTAACCGTAAGCATGTCAGCTTCATTCATTGTCACTAGTGCGCCTTTTGGAAGCAATATGGTATTCGTCACCCGAATGCGCAACATCTGTGCCATTGCCATTGTTTCGACTGTGAGGCTGGTCGAAAGGGTACTAGCCTATGGAGGGTGCACCAACAACTCCTATAGCTATGCTTTAAGGGCACCCAACACAATCTGGTTCTCCTGCATGAAAGTTTGGAGGACCTCAGAGGTGACATTGTGTACTATTTCACCGATGTCATGCAGATCACCCTTAGTTAGGGTGATTATGTCAATAGACAACTTCGATGCCTTGACCTTCTTGTGCGGCCCTGTTTGCTCGGTTGGTTGTTGGTGCTTCAACTGTGTTGATGTGGTTTGTGGGTCTGCGCCTCCCTCTTCTTCCTTTACTTCCTGCTCGTGTGAAGGCGACGTTTGGCCCTCGTGTGCCTTTGCAGCTACCTCTTGTGCTGCTACTACTATTGCAGCCTTTTCCTGTTCAATTGCTATCTGTGTAGCGTCCCACAACAACGATGCTTCTGCTTCCACTGCCTCCTTCCACCTATTTTCTACCAACTTTGCGATGCATAGTTTGGCCTCTTCTTTCTTTCTCTATGCTACCGACTTCTCTATCTCTATGATGTTTAGAGTGCGCCACTCCAGCGGCCATATCTCCAGTACGTTAAAGATGACATTGTCCATGGCTACAAAGGGTACGTTTCTCCATTGTTTGGCTAGGTCCTTGTGTGCTCTGATGTATATGCTATGATGTCCGCTTTAAATTCTGCAAAACTTTGTAGGCTATTGTAGACAGTGGGTGACAACCATGGCTTGTGGCTGATCCCCATTCTAGGGTTCATCTCCATGAACACCCAGAATATTTTACTATCATCGATCCTATTTACATCCTTTGTGGCCCAGAGCGAAGCGTACTTCATGGCCTTTGGTAGATCCTTGTCAATTGTGGGGAATTGACTATCTTCTGGAAATTTCCTCGCCACGAGTACTATGGATAGAAGAAGCCATGCATAGTGGAACATTTTGCCATGTTCTTGAGCTTCACAACAATTCTCCAAAAATTCCTTGCTGAGGAACTTGGACCAGTTGAACTAGACCCCCTTCGTGCACTATTCAGTAAGTGTTACCACTGGCACGGGTACCTCCTTTGCATGGCACTTGAGCATAACCTTACCAACTAGTATTTGGTTCACCACTCTCATTGCTTTATTGTTGTTACTGGATATGGTGTAGCCCTTTTTCTTCTTTGCCAGCTTGTATTTCTTCTTCATGGCCTCCGCGATGGCAAAGTCACTGCTCTTCCCTTTCGAGATGTCAGTGAGGTTCTCTCCTTTGTATGGAAGCTAGGAAATGCAGTGAATCAAGTCTACCATGATGGGGATGGGCTCATCTAGCCACAAACACCCATCATGCACCAGGCAAAGCAATTTCCTGATGACAAAAATGGTTATTGGGGCGTGGTGGAAATGCGGCACCCAAAGAAGCTTAAGTATTCCAACCTTTTACACTCTGCGCAACCACTTTCGTAGCTCTAATTCTGTAACCCCCCCACCTACAATGTTCTGTTTGGGGTTGATGAGGTGTGAGGTCTCAAGGTAATGGAACTTCTCATGGTCAGCGAGGTTCCAATATTCAAATTATAAGCTTGGCACTCGTCCCAGGTGCGTGCCCTTAAAAATAATGTTGTCTAAGAGGAGCAAGCTCTTGGTCTCATCAAGGTCCTTGGGCACTTTAGCCTTCCCTTTCTGTGGGGGGGCATGGGCGGGCAACTTTGTCGGCTGGTGTGCAAGCTTAGTTTCCTCCTCCATGCTTTTGTTCTCATCCTCTTCGATAATTAGGCCCTCCAAGTCTTCTTCGTCTTCAACGGTCTCTATGGTGATGGATTTCCCCTTTTCCTCCATTGATATCTTGGTGCGCAACAACTTCTACATAGAAACACGTACAAGAACCATTTGTCCTTCTTGGGTCTTGGCATGCACGGTGATTTTAGGATTTATGCCATAACCTCAGTGCCTTCTGGAGCATCCCCCATAGTCATGGCCTACGTGGCCTCTTCGGTAGTCATTTCTATTATTTCCATAACTTCCTTAACTGTTATCATTGTGTCCATCCAGAAATCTATCACTCATGATCTTAGTGGCTCAATCAATGCTCAACACAAAAAAAGCAGAGCCTTACTCAATAACTCAAATTGAAAATGACCAAGTGTTGTTTGCTGGGAAACCCCTTGTAATTTATAACACTTTTTGAATTTTGATTCAATCGTTTCCCCCAAATATGGTTCATTAATGCTCTCTTGGCGGAAGATTTTCCCAAATCTTGCCCATAGATCGCATCTTAAATGCCTGCCGCCCACTCCATTTGGTCTCAAGTCGAGCATCCCATCATGAATAGTGACTTCAACGGTCACTTTTTGGCCAACCCACGTAGCAGCGCAACCTCCCATGCGGGGTCGTGAACCTTGTGACTCTTTGCTTCTGTGCACAACTCCAACATCGCGTAGCTCTTAGACAGAGTAGTTTATAGTCCTGTGCTTCCTTTCAACTCCCTGGAGCACTAAGACTATACTTCCCTCGGCTAGTTAGATGGTTGCACCATCTCTGCAAAGTTTAATCCTATCATCCATCACGGTTCTTGGAAAATACCCACCTTTTATTGTTATAGGCAGCATTGTGCACTTTATCATCTGCAACACACTACCCTAGTCGATTCGCTTAGTAATGTGTGGTCCATGCCAAGGCATCAGACTGATCAATTCGTAGTGATAGGCCTCAAACCTGTCATCATGATCGTGCACATCCTGCCTTATCACCCTAGTATTTTTACTGAGAAAATCTTCCTTTATCTCGTCCTCCAGCTTCTTGACTTCCACGTCCACTAGAGCACTTTTCTTCCTTAATCGTACCCTTTCTTCTTCAAGTTCTTGGAGTCTAGAAACTCCCAGTTGGATTTATTCTTCCAAGGTTCTGCGAACCGTTGTATCTATTGGTGCTATCATGCATGATCTAAGCTTTCCATGTACTATAGGGCTTATAGTGTTTGCTTTATACTCCAGCCTTGGTGGTGCCTACATGGTCAGGTTCTTACACACAGTCCTATAAGCCCATACAACCACTGGTACATGCATGTCCCATTCAGTCCGCTTCACATTGTGGACCTTGTTCAGTGATTCATGTACTTTGTTAAAGGCTTCTACGTGGATATTATTCTATGCACTTGGTCTTTCCATACTTTGGGGTCCCAACCAGAGGGGTCGTTCATGCCATTGTCTTACCTGCACTTGCTTACTGATTGTGTCTCCTATCGTAAGGACTGTGTGCATTCATGCAGGTTTCATACCATATGCCTGTATCGACCTGGATAGGTGGGTGTGCAGGCTATTTTGTCTGGAAAAGTTGTATGTTAATCACATCGGAGGCTTCCCAAACCACATGCACATCATCCTTATGCATTCGCGCAAGTCCTCAAAACCTCTTTGGTGTGTATCCCACCATCTTGTGGGCGTAGCACATAGTACCCATTTTAGAGCATTGAAGCATTTCTATTCTGATGCTTCTCCTTCAAATCTGTTCAGAAAGTCATCCACCTCGCTTAACCCATCATACAAAGGAATATCTCTTACCTCTATCGCTACGCAGTGTAGCAACCTCGTCATCATGTTACATTTGAGCATGGTTACCTCATGTAACCAGTTCTACCATCATTCTATCTCCTCGTCAGAATCTAACGTGCAGGAGCTTTCACTCTCCCATGAGATTTGGTATCCATAGTTGGATTTACCCAGTCTTGCTCCCACGTAGTTATCTTGTAGATGCAGTCCAGATCGTCATCGTTGTCATAGTTGCACACTGGCTCTATGTAGCACGATCCTTCTATAGGGTCTAAAGTTAACACTATGCGTAGAGACGTTTTCTCAAATATCATCTTGTGCTTCTTTAGATTTATCACTCCATTCATGTCAGTGGCCCAATCTATTCCCAATAGTGCAGGGTAGGGATTATTGTCATCAACAATCTCTATTACTTCGAAATCTGCTAGTGCGCTTGCTCCTTCGATATCTACTATGATTCCCTACAATCTCCCCATAGATAGGATCTTTTGTTAGTTTTCCATTCGCAATTGGATAGGAGACCATTGCAAAGTAGGCCTACCCATGTGCTCCCATGTCTGCTTCAGAAGGATGTTTGCATCCAATCCTAGATCCTAAATCACTTGGTCCATCTCATATTCCCCAATCTGTGCGGTCAATCTCATCTCCCTTCTTGTTCACGTCATGTGCTTCTCAAGCTTATGGACTATGTGCAGTTCTCCTGGCACGGTCCCAACACATCTAGTTATGAGTTCTTGCAACCCCTTTATAGCCTTGCTATCGCGTAACAACTTCATGCATGTCTCCAAGAATGTAGTGAGCATTGATGGGTCCATTTCTGGCTCTAGTCTATATTTACTTCTTGAAGTAGAGGTATCGGTGAAACTCCTCCTAGCTTCCATGAAGGTTTCCTTAGCGCGCTCCAAATCAAATTCTAGTTCCTTCATTGGAGCCTTGCGAACCCAGGTACTTCCTTCAGGTTGCTTGCCTTTGTCATCCCCTATCGTAATTCCACTTCGGAGCATGATGTTTATGTTAGGGTCTTCCTCGCATGGCTCAGACCTCATCATTTGCCGGTTTTGAGTTGGGGGAGGTTGGATTTCTCCTTTATCGCGCAACCTTGCTATTAGTGTGGGACAGTCCTCCGTCCAATGATCAAACAACGTGCAATACAAGCATGATGGTCATGTTGGATTCATACAATCATGGGCATACTGCCCTAGCCCTCCACAATTGTAACATATTAGTTGTCCGTGACCTCTTCTTGGTCTCCCTCCACCTTGGCCTCATCCACACCCCTGAAATTCGGTGCACACCATTCCTGCATTTTGATCGAGGAGCTGTGTTTCGACTTGAACTCTATAGGTAGGAGTTCGATCCATCATTAGCTCATAACCTCTACAGGTGTGCTCATCATGTCCTACTGGCCTACATAAATTACAGAACAATTGCTATGAATTATGCATATACTTCTATAATAGATGGCAGTTATCTATAGCACGCTTTCCTCCTATCTGACAAATCGTGCACCATAGTGCAGGTGCTGCGCTTGGTCCTGCTTGTGCCTCTAGTCTTAATGGCATTGGCCCTCCTCTCACAAGGTAATTTGTGAACATTGAGTAGTGGTCCTTGCCCTGCCCCTAGCCCTTGCATTTTATGCACCATACCTCATCGTGCATCTCTAGGTAGGTTGTCCTATCTTGTTTCAAACTCTACATCTCAAGGCATGGGTTTCTCAACTGTGCATGAATCCACTGAGCTCCCAGGTTGGGATCTTGTATCAGGGTCTTGTGCAATCTCATTGCGACCTCCAAGGCCTTGGCCTAAGTGCTTAGCCTCTGTTGCGATAGTGCATTTCATAGATGCAGTGTTAACAGTGCTACAAACCATTCGTGGTGTTTCCCATCTATTAATGTCATGTTTTCTTCGTGAATGGTGCACTTCAATATTTGATCCAACTCCCATAGGGTCTCACCTGGTAGCATGGTTATTTCCTTGAACCTAATGATTGATTGTGCCTTTGACTTTGGCCTACTAAATTCTTTGTTTAGCGTAACTTGGATATCTGCGATCCTCACATTCGAATTGTCATTGGAATGCTTAATGTACCAGGTCAGCACACAATCTTACAGAGCGCTGACCAATGTTGCCTTATTTATATTGTCATCCATGACTCCCTGTAATTCCCATACAACTTTTATCACGAACCAAAACTGGTTTGGGTCTTCATTCCCTACTCCCTTGAACACTGGTAGCTTTATCACGCTTGCCATACTGCTTCACGGTGGTGGTGGAGGTGGTATGGGTGATGATGAGGGTGAGGATGATGAAATTGGTGGCGGTGTGGGCAGGGGTGGTATGTGCAGAATTCTCTCCCTTATCAGATTGATCACACTTCTTAGTGAGACCTTCGTGAGCTTTTCCTTGCCCCCTTGTGGAGGCGAAATCAAGGGGCTAGTTTCTAGTTCTATGCTACCTTCATTTCTATATATTCTCCCACTTCACGTATCCCCATACATCAATTTATTCGCATAACCTGTTTTTCACACAACAACATTTTAATCCAAGTGTTCAAAGATTGAATGCACTTACCTCATGGTCCTTTGAGGAAGCATCGTTCTACCTCGCTATAACTAACTGAAGTATCTACTGCAAATTCGGTGATGAATCTTCCTATGATTCAATTGAGCCAGTGATCGACAACACGCATGATCTTATCTTCTAATGCTTCCATCCTACACACCAATTCTGGAGTCCACACAATATGGTTGTCGAGTTTACACCTTCCTTAGCTATCTGCTAGCTTCGCGATCCACTCGTACAACTTAGTGAGGAAGGATGCAAAGTAAATTTCATGGATCTCTATATATATGTAGCGGTCTAACAATTATTCCTTTGATAGTCATGGATTCCTGTTTTCCTATGCCATGAACTCATGAATCTTCCTGTCCAATCAATATTCAATTCCTTTCTTTGTCGGATTCTAGTGATATGACATCAAACATCTCTATGCAGATCCTAGTCCCAATAATGGAACCATTTGTTGGCTTGTTGGGGCCTGACCCAGGTTCATAGTTAATTGGCCGAACAAATCCCTGTACTACTGGCCCTTTTAGTAACAGTGCATGAAGCGTAGACTGAGGTCTCACCTGAAGTAGTATGGGAGGGTGCTAGAACCAGGTTTCCACACCCTTGAGATGTCTAAGGTGTTCGATTGGTCCACTATTTGTTCCTGCGCATAGGTCACTTCGTGCACTACCTTGTTCCTCACATCCTGATACACTGCCTTCACGTAGCCCTAACCAGGGGTTATGGAGCTCTCGCGCTACTAGAGCCACACTCTACGCTATTACCTGAGATCTTACTTATCTTCTGGTACCAGTTAATTACCTTCGTGTACTTGTACATCTTACATTATAATTAGTTATACAAAACATTCATATAAGTTCGTATAGTAAATAAATAGTATACTTGCAAATTATATCCAATCATGCATTAAATGAGGAAGAGATACATGGAAATATAGTAAAACTTCTCTTTACTGATTCTCCCAATGGTTACAGACTTGACCTGCTCTGCGCACTCAATTGCAGGGGTCCATGCACTCAGTTGCGAACTATTAGGCCTCTGCATACTTAGCTGTAGAGCCTTCTCCTACTCTATGAACCACAGTCACACTTTACACTTTGACTCAATTACTTAGACTTCTCTTGCTTCTACTACTCCTCTTCTCTATTAGTTATCTTATACACTTAGAGCCTCACTCTATTTATACAATCCCATGGTCAACAGATCATGGGTAGGTCTATCCAGCTGACATTACATTACAAAAACTACGACGGACAACCCTATGACTCTATTATGATTTTGCGCCCCGTGCTCACAATTCACGGAGCTTTTACTAAATAATTCTGTCAAAAATTGGGCTTTAAGCCTCGAAACCTACCTTGGGGGGGATTCCATGGCCAACAAACATCATGCAATAAAGAATTTAAATAAAATGGAAAATTAACTATAATTTTCTACTTCAGAATAGCTAACCGTTTGAATTGTCGAGGTTTTACCACGTCCTGACACCCATCACAAGTGATATACCTCTGAATAATCATCACCAATTCCTTCTATGGTGGCCTTAAATCGAGAGGGTGAATCCCTTTTCCTTTGCATACCAATTGTTCATCTGGGTCTTGGAATATTGCGATTGCGTCCTGCAAAATAATGTGCTTATCTATCCATCTCATGCCTTCTCCTGGAATTCCAAAGAGTTCAGCTATAACTTCTTTAGAAACTATTATGTTTCTTCCTTTCAGCATCTTGCATCCATACTGTAGATTTTGCAAAAATTCAAGTGTTATTTCCTCATGGAACCCCTGTAATTTGGTCAGGTATTAAAGCTAGCTGGCACGCTCAAGAATTTCATGATCGTATTCTGATACTTGGAGCAATGTAGGTTCACTACAGATGGATTTTCCTCCCATGGTTGTTGTTTCTCAGTAACTGGTTCACTTTCACTTTTGCATGCACTCTTCTTACAATTTTACAATTTGGAATAACACCGTAAAACATTAAAGCTATTAATGGAGCAGTGACATTGTTTTAGAGTTAATATTAAAGGCAATTATGTTGTTTGTCTCATCAGTAGTATTTAACACAACTTCATAATTAATTCGCATGCTATCCACAACTCTTGACTTCCCCTCTCCAATCAAAAAACAGTTTAATAATTATTACACATGCGTATTTATAACACAGTCCTTCCCTCCTCCAACTAGAAAGAAGTTTAATAATCATCACACATGCTATCCATAATGAAAACTATCCCCCCTCCAATCAAAAAAGGGCGTCCACGCCCACAAAGCATGTGAAAAAGGGAAAGGGTGTTGGAGGTCATAAATGCATCCAGACAATCAATCAAAGTGGTGTAAATGCGACAAAAATAGTTAGAGCAGTACAAGTCAGAAGATTTGAAATGCTTGTAAAAGGAATAAAACAAAGATTAGATCATTATGCGAAGAGATATTTACCTTAGGTGGAAAAGGTGATGATGCATGACCGGTGATAAACGTTAATGACTGTTGGTATCGATTGATCAGAAAATAATGATATAATGCATATAAAGATATAGTTTACCATGCATGTTGGTTGATTTAGTTATAAATTTTGTTCAAATGGTAAATTCACCTTTAGAAATGAATCAATAGGGGCTAAAAGGATAAGGAATATTTAGCAATGTAACATAGTACTTCAATACCACAAGTAGAGCCATTGCTGCCAGCAGGAATTCAAAGCCTCGACAGGGTTTCTTTTTAACCCAAAGATAAGCCAGAGTCCCCCTTTCATCATTTAGATGATTTTCCTTTTCCTTGCTATAAAGAGACCACTATGATGACATGGTAACTAGATAAACATAATGCCATTCACCAAGATATAAAAAAGTGATCAGGGTGACTCGTGATGAGACCTCCTATCCTTCTAATAGTTTTAACCATCAAGAGGGTCATTACCCTAGAGGATGGCCATAATGGAATTTCACTTGTTAGATCCTTATGATCATGGTAGGCTGGCTCGTGATGAGACCCCCTATCCTCTTTAAGAATATGTGTGTTGCATTTTCATGTTTTCATATCTTCATTGTAAAGGGAGGGAGGCTTATTTACTCCTTAAGGGTCGAGGATGGCGTGAGAAGTAAAAATATGCCAATGAAGGTTATGCTTTTATCCCTATATCATCATACCATATCAATTGAAAGTGTGAAAGATAAACTAGCATGGTATTAAGATAGTAAATCATTTTATGATGTGCCCAAAGAGAGGATATTCAACTAGTCATTATATAGATGAACTAGGTCAGTTTCAAAATAAAGATGACCATCAAAGGTTTTACATATCATAATGGTATTAATATTACTATTTTTCTTTTATCTCGGGTACAAATTCCAAATCAAATAGATGGTTCACTAAAAACATCGAAGAGAAAGAAAATGGCACAAAGAATGACCGCTGATGGAATAGAAAAAAGAAATCACATCTATTCGTTCTATCGAACAACAACGATTCAATCGATTGAAAAATAACTTTTCAATTGATTGAACAACAAACACACAAAAAGAAATCTATGATGTTCAATTGATTGAACATTAGTTGTTCAATTGATTGAGCAATAGTTTTTCAATTTATTGAACAAAAAAACACACAAAAAGAAATCGGTGTTGTTGAATTGATTGAACAACAATTGTTCAATTGATTGAACAAAATGCACAAAAGGAAATTGGTGTTGTTTAATTGATTGAACAACAAATATTCAATTGATTGAACAAAAAACCACACAAAAATAAATTGGTATTTTTCAATTGATTGAACATCAAAACAAACAAAAATAAATCATTGATCTTCAATTGATTGAACAACAAAACAAAACAAAAAAGAAATTGGTGTTGTTCAATTGATTGAACAACAATTATTAAACACACACCCAAAAACAAGAGAAATCCTTGTATTTACATAGTGATTCCTAAACTAAATTGCAACCAATCATAAAGAGAATATATAATATATATATATATATATATATATATATAATATATATATATATATATATATATATATATATATATATATATATATATATATATATTATTTATAGTTGAATAAAGACAGATTTTTATGAAAGTAAAGCTACCGGGTCACCACTCCCTGAAACTAAAATTTGCGTAGTGGGATCATCACGTACTTGTTGGCAAAAATACTCTTTGGTGAGTGGTTTATGATAAAGACACATTTTATGTCCATTCACCTTAAAAGAATGGCCAGACTCATCAATGGTAGTCATCGTGAGAGTGCCATTGTTGTGTACCTCTTGAATTTCATAACGGCCAAGCCACCTTGTCTGTAACTTTCCCGGAAAGTCTTGGAATTTGGAATCATAGAGGAGCACCCAGTCTCCTTTCTGAAACATCTTCTTTTTAATAACATTGTCATGCCACTTTTCCCTTTGTTGCTGAATAATTGTGGTGTGTTGTAGAGAAAGTAGTCAAGCCTCATCCAATTCATTGATTTGTTGAATTTGTTTAGTTTGGGCCTCTGTCAGATCCAATCCCACTTCCTGGGTTGTTCTGAGAGTCTTTATTTCAAATTCAATAGGAAAGATAGGTTCTTTGTCAAATACAAGTTAGTATGGAGAATATCCAGTAGTATTTCGCCAAGTTGTGCAATAGACCCACAAGGCCTCTAGAAGTCTAGCAACCCAGTCCCGTCGATGTGTCGAAACTGTCTTGGTTAGAATTGCTTCAATGACCTTACTGGTGATTTTAACTTGCCTATTCGCCTACAGGTGATACGGGGAAGTGACTCTATGTCTGATGTGGTGGTTCTGTAGAGTGGCTATAATCTTATGTCATAAAAATTTCCCTCCTCCATCTGTTATTACTTCCCTAGGTAAACCATACCACACAAATAACCCAAAAAGGAAATTAATTACAGCTTCTTCTATGGCTGTTAGAAAATCTAGTATTTCTACCCACTTTGTTACATAGTCTATAGCAACTAGTATGTAGGCCTTTTGGTTTGATGATGGATGAAATGGGCCAACAAAATCCAATGCCCATCATTCAAAAGGTTTTATTACCAATTGGGGTTGTAGCACATTTTTTCAAATTGACCAAGACGACCCATCCTTTGGCAGCTATCACAAGCCTGGACATTTTTCTTAGTGCCTTTAAAAATAGTCAGCCAATAATAGCCCATTTGTAGTACCTTATGCCCCATTCTGCGATCTGCGATGTGTCCTCCACAAGGCTCATCATGGCAAGCCTTCAGGGTGTCATAAATTTCATCTTCATGAATGCATTTGCATATGCACATATTAGACCCTATATGAAAAAGGTATTTGCCAATCCAAGAAATTCAAGTGCTATGCTAGACAATTAGTTTCATTTCCCTTGTTTTCAAGTGTCTGGGCAACTTTCCTACCGCCAGATAGTATTCTACATCTGCATACCATGGCGTTTTGACTACTATGGCAATAAATGTTCATCTAGAAACTAGTCGTCTATTGTCAATGGATCAATTATCTTTGGAATCCGAGACATAAAATTCGCGACTGGGTTTTCCTTCCCTGGACAATATTTAATGGTGATATCAAAATCCTACAAAAGTAACAAACAATGAGTCACTCGACCATTTGTAATGGGTTTGTTAGCTAAGTATCTAATGGTGGAATGATCAGTATACATAAAAACTTGATAGCTAGTTATATAATGTCTAAATTTGTTTATGGCATAAATGACAGTCTAGAACTCCTTTTATGTTACTGTATAATTAAGTTCAGCAGCAGTAGGATTTTTACTGATATAATAAAGAGCATAAGGATTTTTGTCCTCCTCTTAGCCGAGGACATGTGAAAGGACATTTCTCAGTTAGGTCCATGCAATACTGGTGGCATTGAAACTAATTTCTTCATATCTGTAAAAGTTGTGTCACATTTAGCATTTCCAGTTAAAGCATACAAAGGCACAACAATTTGTAAATTTTTTTTTATAAACCTGTGATAATAACCTACCTATCCAAGGAAGCTACGTACCTCCATCTAAGTATAGGGTATATGTAGTAGGCAAAATACTTATATCTTTGCTGGATCTACCACTATTCCATCCGCAGAAATGTAGTGTCCTAGGATTATGCCTTCTACCATCATCACGTGGCACTTGACATTGCTTAAACATAGCATCGTGGCAATTCATCATTCCAAGACCTTCTCTAATGTCTATAGCGCTTGATCAAATTCATCCCCACATGGGGTAAAGGCATCCAGGTAAACTTCACGTCCTTCATTTATCATATCAGCAAAAATACTAAGTATGGCCCTATGAAACATAGTTGGGGCATTGCATAAGCCAAATGGTAACACTTTGTAAGTGAATGTACCCCACAGGTAGGTAAAGGTGGTTTTATCTTGGTCTTCAGGGGTGATTTGGATCTGATTGTAGCCATTGAAGCCATCTAGAAAGGAAAAGAATTGTTTTCCTACCAATGTATCAAGGACTTGATCAATAAATGGAAGAGGGAAGTGATGTTTCTATGTGGCCTTCTTTAATTCTTGATAATCCACACAGATGCACCACTTCCCATTTTTCTTGGGAACAACTATCAGTGGAGAGACCCACTTGCTATCCAAAATGGGATAAATGAAATTCACATCCAGCAACTTCTGTAACTATTCTTTTACAATATCTTTGATATGTAGATTCAATCTCCACTGAGGTTGTCGGATAGGACAAGCATCCTTTTTGGTGTAGATATGATGCGTAAATAATTGTGGGTCTATGCCTTTCATGTCTGGATAATCCCAATCAAAAGCCCATTTATATTTTTGTAGAACTTGTATGTGCTTTTGTTGTTTTCCACTGTCCATACTATCATTAATGTTTAAAATCTTGCCTGGTTCAATTTCAACAGGCTTATGAACAACAGTTGTCTAGATATGTTGATCATTAGTATCTTTCAAAGGGTCTTCCAAGGTTTCATCATCAAGAATTTCTTTTAACATTTGACATTTTACATTATTCGGAGTGGCTGGTTGATTGATGAAGTTATATATTACATCATCTTCAGTCCGATTCATGAACGCAAGCACCTTTCTTATTGTAAGCGGTGAAAAAATGTTTTCTTCTAGGTATGAGGGTGGTTTTTTATGTATTTTCACAATGGGAAAACTTGGTTTCATAGTAGGATGTAAAACAAGATTTTTTACAACGTCCCCCTTAGCAATGATCAAGTTTCCCTCTCAGAAACCTATGTAAGCATCAGCTATTTCCAGCCAAGGTCAGCCAAAAATTAAAGGGTGCCTACCTAATAAAATTTATGGGTTTATGACAAGAAAATCTACTGGATACTCCCATGAATCAATAGAAACTATAATATCTTGTAAAGTTCCCTCTAGTCTTACCATTGAATGATCAATAAGTTCTAGCAAGGTGGTGGTTGGTTCCAGAGCTGTGATACCAAGTGTTTTACAGGTTTCTATTGTTAATATATTAATGGCTACACCCAAGTCAACTAATGTGTTTGGAAAGGAGCGGCCATATATTTTGAATATAACTATGTGATTCCCAGGATCTTCATATTTTATCAGTGTTTCCCCTCCCAATAGAAAATCAGACAAGGTCTCTATAACATGAATAGTGGGTGGATCTTTTACATTATTCACAGGATTTTTCACACATGGTTCTTTAATTTTTTTAGCATAAATAGGAATATCTTGGATGGTCTGGAGGAGAGGAATTTTAATGAAAAGATTTTTCATCTCCCCTACGAGATCAATATCTCGATAAATAACTAGTTTAGGTATTTTTAATCTTTTAGGGAAGGGGAGAAGTAACTATGAATTTTTTAGGATCTTTATGCTCAACTGCATTTCCTCCTTGTTTTATTTTTGTGTCAGTCATAGTTGATGGTGTATGTACAGGTGGGGTTTCTAACTCTATTGGTTACTGGTCTCTGTCTTCCTTAGGAGTGATAACGCATCCTCACCTTAGTCTAAGTTCATTTCATTCTTTTTGTTCAGTCTCATAGTCTGAGCTTTCAACAATTAGTATCAGTTGAACCAACGTCTTATTGGGGTTTGGATTCAGTTGAGTTGATAGTTGGGGATGCGTAAGGGGCTGAGGATTTTGTTGTAATGTATAGGGGCTGTTAATGTAGGTTAAGGTTGAGGACCTATCCCCATAGGCATATTATTTATCCCTAAAGGTCATTTCCAATTCAGAGACTAGTTCAAATTTTGTGAAGTAGAGGCAGGCCACTGGGATGGGTATGGATTACCTTGCCAAAAAAGAGTAAAAGGAGAATTTGGCCAACCATTACCTAGAAAGGACTGAGTTGGCCAAGGTGACATACGAAATGGTTGGGACTGCTAATTCGAGAAAGGTGATTGAACTTCCCACATTGCTCAAGAATTATCTTGTTGATTAAATGACAAAGAAGGAAAGAACTGACATGTGTCTTGTGACATACCTATGGGTCGGCCTTGCCACTGTCAATGTTGATTCATTAGGTATATAGGTTCTATCTCTTCTTCTGCTTCTCTAAAAGCTTCTTTCAGCCATGTAAGTGATGGACACTACTCAGTGGCATGGTCCTTGGTGCAGATAATGCATGTCTCGACCATGTCCAATGGACACTCACGTTGGATGTGCTTCTTTCAGTGGTGTGGGAAACAAATGACCAAGTTCTGTTCTACTAAGGCTTGTATTTTTTTGGCCTACAAGATGTCCAACTATGTTGTAAGGGTGCTTACGATGTCCATCTTTAAGTCCTCTAAGAGGTTACAAATTTCCATTCTTGTTATGCCTCCACTGTGCAATTTGCTTCATCTAGTCACAAGATCTCAACTTCTTGACCCAGTGCATGTACTTCCCATGAGGGATTCACTCTGTGAGCCTTTGACATATCACATTTGTTCGTGGCATATTAAACAATACCCTCAATTTGACTACATATTGGAAAATACCTCTAAACATCACAGTATTTAACCCCTTACCAATATGAACCCAATACAAATTTTGAATTTAAAAACCTCCTACTTTCACTAGATATTGTAGGTATCCTTTTTTTGATTAACATTTTTTATACCCCTTTATATTTTTTCATTAACTTTAATCTCCATTTTTTATATTTTCCAATATAAAGCCCCTTTACCACCTATATATCCTTGAATATATTATGTCATTTTTTCCTCAATATATATCCCCCAATATGAACCCACATGGTATGATATTGCTCCCTGAGTGAAGCGCCCGTGGTACTTCTTCGCAGACACTTGATACACAAGAAAACGATTTCATCATAATC
Source organism: Pinus taeda (assembly GCA_000404065.3). NCBI lineage: Eukaryota > Viridiplantae > Streptophyta > Pinopsida > Pinales > Pinaceae > Pinus > Pinus taeda. The sequence continues at coordinate 54,307 of APFE031658584.1, read as the reverse complement.
CTTCTGGGAAATGTCTCCCTTCCCCATAAAATTTAGGGTTTCTATCCATTCTTCTTTCATTCCTTTAATTAATATGACTTTCAGGTCTTCTTTTGGTAATGTGGAGTGAGGGCATCTCTACAAATTATAGTGAAACCATTCGACATATTCTTCTAGAGTTTCATTATCCTTTGCAAACATCTTAAATATTTCATCTTTTAATTCCCTAGTCCTAAAATAGTCCTAATATTTTGTGAGAAAAGAAGTTTTCATGTCATCCCAAGAGTTAATAGTGCATCCACCTAAACCCATCAATCGCCTCAAAGTTTCTCCTTTTACGGTAGAAGGGAACAACTTCAATTTTTTGAGGGTTGGTGGTATAATCTATCCTTTGTAGAGGATGCCAAACTAGAATAAGATGGCATCTAGATCCTTTGTGGTCATCCCATGAAAGGTTGGGAGATTTTTCAAGGGAATAGCTTTCATCGGGGCATTGGCTACTGGGCTAACTATGGGATATTCCAATGTAGAGGTCAACCTTGAGGTTGATTTGCCATTTGGTCGAAAATGTGCCAATATCCTTTAGGGACTTCAGGGGGTTCTATTTGAGTAAGTGGATTATTATCAATCCAAGATGGTTTTGAAGAATTGCCCAGATCTAGGATCACAAGAGATCCTAATTTAGACAAATGTGGCTTTGCCTTAGCAGTTCCACTAGTTTCTCCCTTTCCTTCTTTTAAATTGCATGATTTTCTCTCTTGTAAAGGATCAGAATGTTAATTTTATTTAACCTAAAATCTTTGTTCAAATCCTCGAATTTGGCTATGAATATTAGTGTAGGCTATAGATGGTGAGCCTACTTCCTAAGGGATTACAGTAGAGTTTTTTCCAAATATAGTCTGGGGTCTTATTGATGCCTAAGACTCTTCTTTTCTTACGATTTTGTCTATAAAATTTTATCTCCCAAGGTTTACTGATCCCTTGAGTTTTGTGGATTTAGGTGGAGGGTTCTAATCTTTTTCTATCTTTTTATTCCTAGTCATTCATAAAAAATAAAAATAAAAAACCCTAATCCTATTTAACCTCTATGCATTTGCTGAAAAGCAGGTTGATGAGCAAGCACTTTACTTGTTGGTTATGCAGGTTCTTACCTTCCATTTTAAAAACCCAATTGTTTTACAACAAAATAAAGAGAAATCACTTTGAAACACTCTCCCTAGCAACGACGACAAAATTTTGGTGCACTAAGATGACTATTAAAAGAAACCTTAATACTTACATTAGTTATCAAACCAAGGCAAGTATGTTTATTTCAAGAGTGTTAAACATTGTCTATGCAAGTAAATTCAGAGGCTAATTCATAATGAAATGATTTAGAATCGTTGCAATAATATCTAATTCTTGAAGTTAAATCCAAACAATGAAAGAAATCTTTAAATCGTTTTCAATCTACATTAATTTATTATGCAAAGAACTGAATCAGAATGTAAGTAAAAGGAATCACTCATAACAAATCTAACTGATATTGAAAATCATTCGTTCAACAAAAAGGAAAGCTACAACAAATGAACAACAATTAACTATTCAAACATCTCACGGAAAGAAACCAACTATAAGATTGAGATCTCTGGTAACACTGCTTCAAAATGAACAACAATAAAATATTAAAATCAACCTAATCAATTTGGTAAAGATTAACATGTAAATGTAAAACATGGCAAGATCTAGAATCTAGTTTGAATGGCAAAAGAAAATCGTAATAATCAATACTCACAAAAATCAGAATAATTCTAATTTCATGAACTAACAGTAATAAATAATTATAAGAACAAGCCAAAATAAATATCACACAATTAGACTAGTAAATCTCCTATCGACCAGGCCCAAAGTCTCTAGAAGTCACTGCCGAAGGACACTTAGAATGTGATTATAGGTAAAACACAATCTTCCTCATTAAACTTGATAATAGAGTTACATCGTCACAGTAATGAAAGTACTCTATGTCCAAAATGAATAGTTACAATATTAAAACTTCTAATTGGTTATTCATTTCGCTGGATGGATTTATATAACCTTAGAAAGATAAATGGATAAAAGTGAATCCTCTAGATCAGGAGATCCTGAGGATTTCACAATTGACAATCTGATTTCATCAAAAAATAGAATTAATCCTCCTGGTCTTACGATGTCCTTCGTAATCAAGATGTTTTCCTTTTCCTTTCTTGGTCACTATTGTTTGAAAAGAATCGTTCAATTTATGTTCCTACATATAAAGATATCAAAAGTTAGTTTTACATGCCCAGAATTATCTAATTCATTAATGAACGATTTTATCCAGCTTCTGCTATTATTTCTTCTATATTTATTCCTAAAATGAAGATAAACACATAAACAAAAATGACTGATTTAAGTTATTATGAGAATAAAACATACCTTTTCCATGGCCCAACATCTTGCATGGCTCGCTCAAGCCTATTTTGTCTCACATGGGTACATGTGCAGATTGTACGTAACATCTTGTCAAGTGGAAGTTCAAGTGTCGGCGGTTGAATGTAACAGTCATAGAGTAGTTGAAGAGTCATGAGGATAGGTGAATAGTCACAAAGGGGAACGTCAAGAGTCACCCCACCCTTTGTTATTTATAGCACCTCATAACTCATTATAGAGGCTTTTTGTCATCCAAGCTTCCCATAGGAGTATCTTAGAGAAAGCTTGTAGAGTATTGTAATGAGCCTTAGCTTCTCCATAGTGTAGAGATAGTACATCTCTTTGGAGGAGCAGGTGGAAGTGACTATAACGTTTCGCTATCAGGACTAGTGATTAGTCATGGTTGTAACATATGATTGGAACTTTCACTTCTTAATATAACAAAGCCAAAACGTTTCATGCATATGTCATTATGGTATTTCAGCTATCTTGTTTACTCTAAATGATATTTGTATATGTTTGCCTATGGATGTGTGTAAAGACTCTTTCTGTATATGTATGTATGAATCTTACTAAAATGTGTTGTTGATTTAACCATCACTTTGGATTATTAGTTTACTTGCCTTCCGGTTTTTTATGCATCCTTGATCGTGTGTTCCCTTCTTAACCACGTTCTTTCACAGGTTTCCAAGGGGCACACTCACCTCACTGTCTGTGTGATAGAACTGCTCATACACCTTCCTTGGCTTGTTGTGCATGTCACACCCTTGCTACCAACAAGGACATTTTACTTGCCTCTATGCGTAACCCTGGTCAAGGCGATACCATACGACCCACTTCTGGGACTCCTACACGAAATGGTCTGAGGTCTACTTGGGACTTCTTACCAAGGAGATCCCCTGACATGTTGGCGGGTCCAACACCATCAACATTTTGGTGCTAGAAAGAGGGCTAGATGACAAGTTGTGTACTCTCATCCTATATTGATCCCTTGCACATCTATCATGGATTCGATCACACTCATCCCTCCATGATATATTTCGCATGTTGAACCTCTCAACATCACAAGGGAGTTTTTTGATCTCTTGTCTGAATTCATGTATGATGGTGAAGGCGAAGTAGCCTGGCCTGAGTACTTAGAATACTTCTATGTATTCCTTGAGAATTTAGATGAGTTCTATGAAGCAGGCCAATTTGTTGCTATCATACAAACTTCGTGAATCCCCACAACGATGGTGCTGCAGTCTTCCTCCTATCAGCGTGCACTCACTTGACCAGTTCTGTGATCTCATTGAATCTACTTTCCTTCATTTTGATCCAGAATCTCATGGAAAATAATGGTTACAACAACGGAAGGCCCCGCATGAATCGACTATGGATTTTTGGCAATGCTTTCATGATTTGCAGTTTGAAGCTCCAAAAATGTAGATCAAATTTCCATATATTTGGGATAGATTCGAATATTGTCTTAACAAATCATTCAATCACAAGAAGAAGTTCAAGATCAAGCCCTGATCAACATACTTCGACGATGAATTTGTACAATCACGGATGAACATGGTCGTTGTCACAAGTGATTGTCCACCATCCCCTCATCAAATAGCTCCACCATCGCAGAGTGATGCAAGAGAGAATATACACACATTTGTTCAACCATCACATCCTCCCGACATCGCTCCTTCAAATTTTCGCGCAAGCTTAGTGGTGAATACATTGGGTTATCACATGCATTTTGTACCTCAACCTCCATCTTCGTACTTGGATGATCCTCTGGATGATGTTGTCTTGTGTTCTTCCATTTCGGACTCTACACTTGTTGTGAACGAGGATCAAGCCATTGACAGAGTTGATGTTGTAGAACCAACATGCACTATCATTCATGAAGAGTATTACTGGGATATTGAACATCTACCGATAGTAGAGGGCCATCCATGTCTATCTGTGCCTCCTCCGTTTTCTCTTGACTTTATTAATGATACTGCCATCCCTGATTTTTTATGTGTATCTTTGTTCATGGATGCACCTATTGTTGATCATTCGTAGGACACACCATATGTTAGCCCATCATCCGACAATGGACAGGACTAATCATTCATTAAAAACCCACCTGATTTTTCATCTGATTTTTCTGGAAAAGAAGAGTGTGCACATCCTTGCTTCTCATCTACCCCTCTGTGTGATTCATCTAATCATGAGGATCTCGACAAACATCTTGAATTTTTTGATCTTGATTTTCGTGATTTCTCTACTTCTTCATCCCATCACAATATTGATTCAACTATTGTTAATTTGTCTAAGACACTAGCCTATGATGATCTATCCATTGACAAAGTCAAAACCCCCTATAATTTCGAGGCACTTCAGCCCAAGCTAATGGTTATGTCAGGCCCTCACTCTCCTGAGGTTGGTTTCACTTTCAATAAGGAAATCGTTGAAACACCTGAGGCTCGTCATCACTCATCTGTATGCATTGAATATCAAGCTCACACACAGATTATGCTTCTTCCGCTCTAACTACACAATCCCATCGCTCATGCGTTGGAGGAATCTTAGACAACAAGCTCACATGCACAACGTAAGTGGTCCACCTTTCTCACGTTTTCTTGCATGTCATAGTCAAGACAATGCATACACTTAACATCTGCACACACTATAGCACAACACTGTGGTAGGTCCACAGAGTGCATGCCATGCACTTTGAATCAATTATGTACTATGGATGCTTTTAAAATCAGAGTGTATTTGTCTTCATTGTGATATCTTTCTTGTTTGCTGGTTCACACAACTGTCTTGTTTGTAAACCATGCCTTCACCAACATGGGTCGACCAATGCATCGTGGTTGCATTGGAAGTATCACTTCATGTGAGCAGGGCCATGCACCATTAGCTTATGAGTAGGATTAGTGTTTTCTTTTGGTTTGTTTGTTTGCATGCATGTTTTCTTACTCACTTTGCATGTTTGTTTGTTTTCCTTCTTGTTTTCTTACTCGCTTTACTTATGCATTTAATTCTTCTTTTTGATTTGTTTTCTGGTTTGTTTTCTTGTTTTCATTCATAGGTTAGTTTCGCGTGGACTGTGTGCGACTCTTGAATCAAGCAAGGAAAGGTAGAAGAGGACTTGTGCAGTTATCAATACTTGGTTATTTGTCATCTTGCCTCTGTATGAAGAACTTGTTATATTCAGTCCATGATACACCAATGGAAAATACGTACTGTTCGAAGTGAACCTTGGTGAAAATACAATGCTTGCACGCTAACTAGTGTCACCTACTCTAGTTAGTTATTTTTGGGTTAATCCTTGTCAGCCCAGTCAAGTAGAGTAAGGTGAGGGGGAAAACCTTAGCAAGCACGTGAGAGGTATATATAAACTACTTCTCTAAAGGAACAAATTCTTATGCTCTCAATAAGTCAGGATCCCTCTTCTGCCTCTAAAATGAATAAGTGCTATGCACAGTCACAAAAATGAAAAATGAAAAAATGAAAGTGTGAAAATTTTCAAAAAAATGAAAAATGAATAAGGTGAAAGAAGAGAAAGGCTTCCTGTGTAGAGAGGTGATGCAAGTAACTCCGTCGAGCTACTGACCAGGCTCGATGGTGTTTTCATTCTATATTTTTGAGTTTGAGGAAGTAAACACATAGGACAACATCAAAACCACTTTGGAAGTTGGGATCTAGCCCTGCTAGTTTTAGAGAGTGATCTATTTGTTTAATTTAGCTTTGTTTTATGTGAATTTTAGGCTAATTATGATTGTAATTGTTTGTTTTAATTTTATTGGTTTGGTTGATTTGAGTGTTATAATTCCATTGGGCTATGCAGTCTATAAATTAAACTGGATTTTGCATCAATTTTTAGAGGAGTTCTTAGAGGGCAAGCTAGGTTGCACTATTTGGATCTTTTAAGAAATTAAATGAATTGTGGAATAAAAAAATTGTAAGGTTCAGTAGAAACTAAGGAGAAAATAAGAATTACTTGATATGACTTTAGTGGAAAACATTAAAATTACTAACAGCCAAAATAGGGTGCTCTAAATAACAAATCCTACTTATCATAGTTTCTGTTAAGTAATTCAGATTTTGAGAATAACAGAGAAAGAAAAGCAATGTTTAAACATATAAACAGAAGAGACACATCACCATTTGGTAAACCACATGAATCTTATGAAAGGTCCTTGTATTATTGATGCTCCAGTACTTTTAAAAATACAATATGCAGAAGAAATTACATTTAGAAATTAGCCCTTAATACTTCAAACAATGAAGTATTTATACTAAAAATTACAAAAATCCTTTACAAAATCACTATCAAATCTTATTAGCCTAATTACAAACAATATGATCTACATACAAATAGGCCATGTAGACAGTTGAAAGGAAAGGTGGCCCTGTTTTGATTGTTTCCGTTGCTGAGTCAACCCAAAACTGTGTTGCGTTGTTGAACTAACTGTCGTGCTGGCTAATGTGTTGGCCGTTGTCTTACTGCTACCAAATTACCTTTTTAATCTAGTAAATCCACCAATTCTTCCCATCTATTTTCATCTGGTATGGTCAATTTTTTTACCCTACGGTAAATTTCATCTAACTCTGTGTATTTGGCAAAAGTTGGCTTCATAGTAAAAATATGTTTTACCTCATTCTATATGTAGGAATCATTTGACATGGTTTCCAAAAATGTGCTTGATGTCATACTTCCCTTTATTCCACTGACCTTGATACTGCTTCTCACCATTTCTTTCATCTTCAGGACATAGTCTTCCTAAGTGATTAATTTATCATTTATTGCATAAATGTTGGGAAATCCCTTTTGGATCAATGCTCCAATTTTGTTAGTGAACTTGTTTACCTGCAGCTCCAAGGTTTCACATTTTTTATCACCTGGATTGAACCTTAGGCTGAAGGAAGGCAATGCCAGGGTAACCACAAACCAACTTAGCCGAGTAGCTAGCCTTACTAGGCCAGGAGAGGGCTATCTCCGTAAGGATCTCAGCCAAGATGACTGGATCATGTAAAGGATATTAGGCTAGGTATAATAGCATGATGTTTTGATTTGATTTTTAAGGGGTTTTACTGGATCAGGAGGAGCTGGACAAGTTAGGTCTAGGGAACTAGGTCAGAACTGCAGGGTGTTCAATGGGGCAAGGTAGGCATAGGCTTTAGCACTCAAGGGCTTTAGACTGGTTAGAAGCTAAGAAGAGCATTTGAAAACCATGGATCCTTCCTAGACTACAGAAAACATGAAGTGGTGAATGGTTTCCCAAGGCAAAGCACTGATGTAATGAATTCTACCTATCAATTTGTAAACATTCAACTAGAAGCAATGAAATGATTAACGAAATATATAAAACACATTAACATATGATAAAAGAAGAAGAAACTATACTAAAACTCCATACCACATGGATCCCATAAAAATAGTTGCAATTCTTATTAATCTCCTGCTAAACTTCTTACAAAAGGTGTACAATCAAGGTCTGAGCATCCAGCTGAGTCCAACCCTTTACAATGAGAAAGAAGAAGAAGATATAGACATGAATTCAACCTCTTCCCATCCTCAAGGGTTGAATAACTAAGATAAGGAGATAATCTAACTAATACTGAACAAGAAACATGAATATAGGCATCTCAACAACTTGCCTCTAAAAGTGAAAAACTGATTCATTTGAGCTCAAATTGACTTCAAAAGTAATGAATCTACCCTATATTACTATTTATCTATCATAGTTACATGCCAATTCATCATTTACAAAGGTAAATCATCCCCCATGAGAGAAAATCCAAGAACACAGTAAAAAACTAGAAAAATAGCAATCCTAAGCAAAATCTGCCCTACGCGTAGTGCCACTGGCCCAACACGCAGTGCCACTTTCATGTCCCTTTTGGAGGCCTTCCTGACATCCAAATTGAGCTCATGATATCTCATTGGAAATGTCTTCAAGGCTACGTTCCAAAACAACTAGAATTTATGCATTTGAAGCTCATTGGTGCCCTCAAAACTTGATTCTCCCAAGACTTCTTTTGTGTGTTTGAAAAGTGGCAGAAAGGTCATTTTTAGGGTGTTTTTTGACCTTTTGGTGGACCAGTTCTGCCCCAAAACTTTGAAAATATCTAGGGTGCATGTCCTCATCACTCTAAATCCAAAAATGCAAACCATTTCTCATTTGGGTGCCCCTAGGAAAAGCACAGCGCCATCAGAGGTTTTCCTGTGTGTAGATTTTCAAAATTTCCAAATGACAAAATTTCTTCTAAACTTGCCCACAATTAGTGAGAAGCACCATCATCAAGTTTCTTGATGAGCCAAGGAAGCTTCAGCAAGTAACCTAAGCCTATCCTACTCCTTTTTTCCTTTTAGGGCCCGCCCTAGCCTAGTTTTCATCCTTTTGACCCTCATGCGGCAAATCTTGTTTCGGGTCCTGTAATGATAGGCCATGTGTCTGATCTGTCTCTATTGGCCTTTTGTATCAGATTATCAAGGTGTTGGTTTACTCTCTCAAGACAAGTCTTTCTATCATATTTAATCTCCTTCTCAATAGGAGTCAAAGTGACCTGTACTTCTTTGTCACTTTGTCATTTTACCTTGAGCAGCTCTAGCTCCATGAGGACTTCTTTTTAACTCAACTGTTTGTTTTCTTGTTACAAATATGTGATGACATACTTGGCCCTCTCTAAATTGTCCATCAGAGTTTGTACTTGAGCCTCCTTTTCTTGTATGATGATGTCCTTTATGGTTTCTTCATCCTGAGCCTCTAACTCAATGATTTCCACTTCATGATGAGTATAACGCTACTTCAGCTCATCATGCTCTGTCAAGTCAAAGTCCCTTTCCTCCACATCATCAAAGCTCTCCTCCGACATCTTTTCCTTCCCTTTGTGCAGTTGTTGGACCTATACCTATTGTGCTAATGAAGAAGGAAAATCCCCTTCCACATCCTGTGGATAAAACACTTGCCTATCAGCTGCAAACAATATCCTTGTGCCCCTCTAATATGTCATGTAATTCTCGGGCATCTCAGTAGTTCTAGTCTCTTTTACCTTCTCATTTGTTTTCACCTGAGCACTGCTGGAAGGTTTTCCTTGTCCATGTTTGCTAAGTTTTGAAATTGTGTACCCCTAAATAAGGTATGGTGGGAGTGAGTATGGGTGATTAGGAATAAAGGAAGGGGAAATGATCTTTTGTGGTATTTTGGTGGACTAATGAGAAGGAGGGATAAACTATGAAAATGAGAGAGAGGAACTAGGGTTTTAGGATATTGCTTTGGGGATGAAGGAATAAGGGATATGGAGGGATATGTAGGAGGGGTTAAGTTTTTTTGAAATATGTGAAAGGAGATATTGGAGGTTTAGGGTTTTTAGGAATAAGTGATGGGAGGTATAGAAAGAGCTAGGGTTTTAAGGAATGATTAGAGGAAATTTAGGGTTTCAATTCGGGCATGGAAAATTAACCTTAAGTAAATTAATTGAATGCTAAGAGTGAATATTAGGAGTAATAGTTACCTATTTGAGGGATGAGATGGTGCCTTGGGAAGTTTTTATGAAGTTTGAGGCCTTTTTGGCCTTTCTGCTCAACGCGTTGTGCCAACTCTCAATGCGTAGTGCCACCTCCTTAACACACAACGCCACTTCAATCCCACATTTGACTACCTTCTTTATGTCCAAATTGAGCTTGGGATAGCTTGTTGGAAATCTTGTCAAGTATACTTTCCATAACGTCTTGAATGTTTCAATTTGGAGTTCATTTGCCCTATCAAAAGTGCAATCTCCCAACACTGGTCAAAATATGCAGAATGAGGCTGTCAAAATGTAGAGTGCTATTTCAGTCAACTTGTGGAGGTCTTCCTCAAATCCAAATTGAGCTCATGATAGCTCATTGGAAATCTGTCTGTGTCTAGTTATCATTTGACTCATCAAGCAAGTCATTTGGTCACTCGAGCTAGGAGAAAGCTTGATTTTCTCAAGGTCACTCTAGAAGTGCGTCAACTCTCCTGAGGCAAATGATGTTTTAGACATTTCTCCCAAACCATGAGACCTGTGTAAAAAATGAAGGAGGTTTTTCTTCTTGGGTCTATGATGGAAGAAAAAATCTCTCACTTTTATCAAATTCATCTTTTCTTCTTTAGACACATAATTTAAATAAAACCTATCCCGATATGTGGAACAGGGGATTTGCATAAATGAAGGGAAATGAAGGGGATGAGGGGCTTCTAAATTCTTGAGAAACTTTTGGGAAGTAGGTAGGGATGTTAGGAAGTAGGGGAAAGTGTAATTTCAAGGATTGAGTGAGGGGAAGGGATCAAAAAGGGCCAAACATAGGCCTAACCTAGAAAAGTGTCAAATTGTGGCAATAGGCTAGGGTTTGTGGGAAAATGATGAATTTGAGGGATATTAGTGATGAGAAGTGTTTAAAAAGGTATATTAAGGATAGGGGAAGGTGTATTACCATAAGGATACAAGTTTTGTTGATGATTCGACCATCTACGGAAAATTACCTTCAAAACCCTAGGAGAGGAAATGAGCCTTACCTAAGCACAACTGAAGCACAAACAAGGTGTAAAATGACCCATTGGAACTTGAAATAATGATGAAAACTCTATGAATGATGGTACACTCAACCAAATGGTGACATGGACCAATACTTGGAAAACTTAGGAAGGAGTGAAAACAATCCTAGACCTAATACCTAGTGACCAATTTTACTTGAAGACTCACTGAAATGACAAAATTTGACTTTAACACGCTAAGGCCACTTTGTAAGAGCATGTTTGATCGCGAGTGGAAGGTTGCAAAGGCTGAATCTAACATTGGCTCCATTGGGGATGGTAGCTCCTTGGAGGTGCCAAGAACATTGTAGACTAAGTAGCATTATCCATTGGGCATGGAGTAAAAAAAAAAAACTCAATCTGAAATACATGACTGAATATTGATGGCTCAAAGACACAAACTGGCTTTTACTCAACTAAAAGCAGACTCAATACTAAAACACAACTGACAAACTGAAAAATATGCTCAAAATGAAGCTTATTGAATAAAACCTACTCTAACTGTTCCATTCATCACCTGATCAAGTGAAATGAAACAACCAATGCAACGGAGTAAGCATTCTGGCTACTATTTGAATTCTCCACAAGTGCTTGTTTATGAGCAAGAAGAGAGAAATACTGAAATGCAACTCGCATGAAAACTTGTAAATAGATCCAAATTTTCCCAGATTGAATAATATAGATTCTCTATCTGACTCCAAAAATACTGCACGAGGATCTTGAAATTCATGTGCACTGGGGCTTAGCTCATCCAATGGATTACTTTGCTTCTCCTCATACCATGAATGCAAACTTTCATCTAAGCTTTGTGATGAGACTCTTGCTGAAACTGACAAAGAAACTAGCTACCGAATCAAGTTTGTACCAGTAATTTTTCCAAGCTCACAGTTAGCTAATGGAGAAGGACTTTGAATGCAGACATCATCCAACACATCAGTGATTGGATCATGAAAAACTTGAAAACATGCAACCCATTTTCTATTGGTACCAATGAGATTGCATGATTTTCTATAGGCTGCTCATCCTTTATTGAAGATATACTATGCAAATTTCCCTTCAAAAACTGAAATGATTCAAAACATAATGATACGAAATCATCTTGCATCATTTGATCATATGCTACAACTTCCAAGTCTTCATCTACAACCTGAAATTCAATGGCATTTGGGGGCTGCAAATCTATATATGAGAAGTCTTGAACAAGTATTTCAACAACTTGCCTCTAAAAGTGAAAAACTGATTCATTTGAGCTCAAATTGACTTCTAAAGCAACGAATCTATCCTTTATTAATATTTATCTATCATAGTTACATGCCAAGTCATAACTTCCAAAGGTAAATCATCCTCCATGAGAGAAAATCCAAGAACACAGTCAAAAGATGGAAAAATAGCAATCCGTAGCAAAATCTGCCCTACGCATAGCGCCACTGGCCCAACACACAGTGCCACTTTCAGGTCCCTCTTGGAGGCCTTCCTGGCATCCAAATTGAGTTCATAATAGCTCATTGGAAAGGTCTTCAAGTATAATTTGAAAAGCAAATGGAATTTCTATATTCGAGGGTCATTGGACCCCTCAAATATTGATTCTCCCAAGGTTGCTTTTGTGTGTCCAAAAAGTGGCAGAAAGGTCATTTTTAGGGTGTTTTTTGACCTTTTGGTGGACCAGTTCTACCCCAAAAACTTTGAAAATCTCTAGGGTGCATGTACTCATCGCTCTAAATCCAAATTACAAACCATTTCTCATTTGGATGCCCCTAGCAAAAGCACAGCGGTGGTGGCGCTGCGCATTTAGGTAGTTTTCCTGTGTGTAGAATTTCAAAATTTGCAAATGACAAAATTTCTTCTAAAATTGCCCAAAATTGGTGAGAAGTGCCATCATCAAGTTTCTTGATGAGCCAAGGAAGCTTCAACAAGAAACCTAAGCCTCTAACCTATGATATTAGTCCTACTGGCAGTGAGGCGGAAGAGCAGCAAGGGGGAGAAGGTGAAGCAACTAGTGAGTTAGAAAGACAGGAAGGGAAGAATGAAGAAACCAAAATAGAGGAGGAAAAAGATGAAGAAATAGAGCAAGAGGAACCAGAGCAAACAGAGACAAAAAAAGAGGTAGAAAAGACAAAAGTGTCCCCTGAGACCCTGGAAAAAGGGGCAGCAGCTGCCTTCACTGCCCTCAGCACACCAATTAAGCCAAAACAGAAGAGGAAGAGGCAAACCTCAATGTATTTCAAGGCTAGGAAGAGCACAAGAATCAAATGAGGGAAACCCTAGCATTCTTCAAAATTTCCAATTATTATTGAAGATTCACCCTCTTCCCAAGGAAAAGAATCCCCTTCCAAGGCACCTATCACATATGAAAGGGGAACTCCTAGATCCCCAACATGGAAAGAAAAGGTAGAACTACAGGACCAAAAAATAGTGTTCCAGGAGGTATAGACACTTCTACAGGAGACCCTGTCAAAATTACAGGAGACCCAAGAGCTTGAGAAAAGGGTAGAAGGATAGCCATAGGGAAAGGAGGAAGAAACAAAGCTACAAGAACCTGATCCATAGCCAAGTCTTGGCTCCTACTATAGTCTTCTTGAGGGGGGAAGAATAATTCCAAAAAAATTTGCAATTCCTTTATTCTTTGAATTAGAGAAGGAAAGGATAAGGACCCATATATAGATGCAAATAGCCAAATCCAAAGGGGTTGAGGATATTGGCCATATGGAGAACAAACTCAGAGAAATGGGCAGAGAGTTAAGTGTTGCCAGACACAAAGAGGAAATCACAAGGAGCCACCTTGAAACTGAAAATAAATTGCTAAGAAGACAGCTGCAAGAGAAAGAGACCCAACTAGCATGCATGGCCAGCTGGTCCATGGAGGCATTGCAATGTAGACAACCAAAAAAATCCTATGGCTTTTATCTCAAGGACCAATGGTTGCAATTTCATATAAAGACTTTGTCACAAAGAGGCACCATGCCTTTCCAAGATTACAGGCAATTTATGGACCTGTGTGACCAAAGCACATCAGAAGATAAGATAAAGATGGTAGAATTCTACTTACATAACATGGCCCTCACAGACATGAATGTGTGGGACCCAATGCTAGGCTAGGGGCCCTGCAACTAATGGCCATGGCCTCATGGATGAACCATGAAGAGTTAAGGACAACATAAATAAGAGGGTTGATGATAAAGGAGCAGAATGAGCCATTAATAATTAGAGATGAGCCATCAAACTCCACGACACTCATTAGCACACATAACCTACTTGCATGTAATCTTTAGATTGCCCCTTGATATATAAGTGATCAAGCACAAGCCATTTCACATTTTGAGGATATGGAAAGGTTAGTTGGGGATGACTGTGTACATGCATGTATGAGGATATGGAATACCTTACCACATAGTCTGCAGATCAGGGAATATTATTCCCCAATGAGGATGAGGGAGGCATTAAGGAGAGTTCCCATGTATAAGCACTCCATGCAGAGGTTGAAGGTCAATTGGAATGGCCTAAAATTGAGTCCCCCAATGCTTAGGCATGTTGGAAGGCAGAAGAGAGGAAGAAGAGTAGGAGCAGTGGGAAGAAATAGACAAGAAGGCAGGATTATATGACAAGGAAGAGGAGACCACATCAAAAGCATGGGATGCTAGGGAGGCCACCAAGGCCATAAAAGATGAGGAGATGGACTAGGTTGCTCAGAGGATGAGCAACACTTTCAGTGGGGGTGATGATGAACCTCATAATGGTTGATTATATGGGCTCATTCTACCTCCAAACCTAGTCAAATCAACCATTCTCTTATCTTATTGTATGATTTTATAATTATATTTATTCTTAGAGAGTGAGTTGAGTTAGTTATAATGCCATGTGCTTTAATATGTGTTTAGTGTAGATTATTGATGAATTCTGTGGTCAAAGTCAAGGATCCAATGGACAAATGGCAGAAATAACTTGAAGTGGACAAAGGAGAGAACTTATAGGAGGGATTCCCCCTCATTTATTACTCCTCACTTCGAATTCTCCTTCATTCAACTCAGAGTACAAGCAGCCAAGTCATGTATTAGCAGGCAGCTGAGCAAGTGGAGGATGACTGATGACTATTTCGAGTTTTGAGAGCCAAGCCTCCCTGATTTTAAGGAAGCTGTTGGTAGTTTCATTTGTATAAGTAGAGAGGCCTAGCACCTCACTAGGGTCATATTTTTGTTGGAATGTTGTTGTACTTTTGCTTATGTAAACTTTGCTCAACTTCGAGCTTATCAGTTTGATAGTTTCATGTAATCTTGTTATTATTTTGGAAATAAAGATGGAATCCTTTTTGTGTTAGCACTGAGTTACCTCAGAGGGCTGAAGTTCTTAGGTTAGGGCCCAATCCAAGCATTCAAGCTCCTCTTTACTTGTATTTGTATGTTTTATTTCAGTTGTAGATTAGATTGTTGTTAGATTTATTTCTTTCATGGTTAAGAATATGTTGTTTTTGATGATTCAGTAGTTTGCTTCCATTTGTGCTTTCTGTAGCAGGTTAAGTAGTGGTAATGAAAAAATTCAAAAGGCTAGAAATAGTGCCTTGGCCTCTCTTCCTCCCTTTGGGACCATGATTTGAGGCAAAGACCCTCTTGCTACCCCAAAAACACAAGTTTTCCTCATTCATAGGACTTCTAGTGTTTACAACTTTCTAGTTGGTTAATAGTTTAGTTTTCCTTGCTTCATAACTTCTCCATCATATTAAATTCTTTATTTACCATAGTGTTCTTCCATGCTTTCCTTTCTCACAATAATTATCAACATTTCCTTTCACAGATCACAGTTTAGATTAGTTTGATGCAAAACTCTGTTTTTCTAGATGCACTTATTTCATCGCTTGCTTCATCTCATTGGTTGACTGTTAGTTGTCTATACAACAGATATCTTCCCACAACATATCTACTTATCAACCATCCCATCCTCCATTTGATCCATGCCCTACAGGTTTCCCATGTCTCCCCTCAATTCTGCCTTAGTTTCTTGTGTTTTCCATAGAATTCCTTCCTCTCTCCTTGAGCAAATCCAATCATCTTTCTCTCTCCTAATGATTCTTGGTAGACCCTAGGTGCCCTAACCCTTCATTCCAACCTTCATCCACCTTTTCCACCCACTCTCAAACCTTCAAAATAGCCAAAATGGCTCTCGGCTTCCTCCTGTAGGCCTCTTGTAGAACGTTGTTTTTCCTCCTGTAGATTTTCCTATAGGCATTCTTTTGAAGGCCGAGTGTGGGAAAAGCCTCTAGAAGGCCACCTGAGACCTCCTAGGAGCCAGCCCACCATCCTACATCTTCTCAATCCCCAAAACCACCTTTCAACACCGCCTATTCATTGCCACATTCACAAACAATATATCACATACATGTCAAATTCACATAAAAATACTTAAAAATCCAAAAAGATGTTTTTTTCTCATTTACATCTAGAAATAGCTTAGTTAGATGTTGTTTACTTATTTGAATAGATATATGGAATTGTTTTCATGGTTTTCATAGTTCTTTCTACAAAAGTAGGCTTAGTTGGTTAAGTAGGATTTACTTGGTTTTCTTTACATTTCAGCCTTTCTCCTTTTTGCAATTAGAATAGCATTTCCCTTTCTTTCCTTTCATCACATTTAGAGCTTCTTTTGGAATCCATAGAAGTTGGCTTGAGATCTTAGTGATCTTGCACTAGATGACCAAGTGACAACCTATAGTAATAGCTAGTACTTGTGCATACAGCACCGTCGCTTCCAAATTTGTTACGAACTACCAAGTTGATAAGAGTAAAGAAGGTTGCTGAGGAGTTGTAACATTATTGCTGCAATAATGGTGATCACCATTCTTTTTGGCACCGTTTCTGGGGAAGCGTCAGAGTATACTGTGATTACTACTTTCTTCTATTTTCTTCTTGCAACATTATGCTAATAGTTTATTTCAGCAAAAGTAGACTAGTCCTCTCTTTTCCTTCAGTTATGCATTTCATTACTTTACTTTTCAATCTGCAAATTTTATTTTAGGAAGAGTAGAATACTAATTTCCTTTCGTTTCAAGTTCTACACTTCCTTTCTTTCCTTTTCAATTCTGCAAATTTCATTTCAGCAAGTTCATTTCAGTTAGTTGCAATTTGTTTTGTTCAATCAATTTCAATCAATATGGGGAAAAAAGAAACAAACACCAACCAAAAATATTTCCTTTCATGCCTTGTAGGAATAGAGATAATTCAGGAAAAATTTTGCCCAACACCCCCAATGCTTCACATAGCCAACCTTCTCTCTTCTTCAATGGCTGCGATCAAGAAGAACCCTTAGGAAAACAACCTAACATATTTGAAGAACCTATAGGGGAAGAGGAAGAAGAAAACAATCTTTTGGAGCTAATGGATGAACATAGAAATGTGAGGGGGAATGGAGAAAGAATAGAGGGTACCTTTCCCATTTGAGAGACCAATGGGGACACCAAAATGAAGAATATAAGCCCTTCCACCTTACCTCATTTCCATGGTCTGACTACAGAAGTACCTAACATATTTTTGTTTGAGTTTGTTGTTATTTGTCGAACCTATGACTATGCGGAAGGTGAGAAAATTTTGAAATTGTTCCCTTCTACTCTCAAGGATGCAACCCTGCGCTGGTTCACAAAATTACCTAGAAATAGCATCACAACTTGGGCTCAGATGCAACAAGCCTTTAACAACAAGTATCGAGACTATTTTAGGTCAAAAGATACTAAAGAAGAAATATTTCGAATGACCATAGGAAGTGATGAGTCCTTGGAGGACTACGAAGAGAGGTTCCAGCTCCGTTACAAAAGGGTTGGGTGTACACTCGACCTTGAGTCTCTGAAGCTAGTCCTGCTGAGGGGAATTTGGGAAGACCTTTTAGACACGCTGCATCTACTAGCCATGGGAGACATCTACCAACTATCCTATGAGAACATAAAGACTGTTTTTAGAAACCATTCTAGAGCAGCTAGAAAGAAAGGTAGGGGGAGTCAACCCATCGCTAGTACCTCTTCCTCTAACTCATCCATTAAAGGAGAAATTGGAAACATGCTAGAAGACTTCAAGAGTGAGATGCTGCAGACTTTTGCCATGCAAATGGATACCTTAGATATCAAAAGGAAAAAAGAGAAAGCAGAGAGGGCTTTGGCCATTTTTTGCCAGATGCACCAAGAGGCATCCTTAGAATGAATGCCCATTGAAATTAATAGAAGTTTGTCCAGTCTGTGAAGAAAATCATTCTATAGGCAAGTGTCCTTCCTTACCTAGACTTAAAGCTATATATCAGGGGGCTGAGGGAGTCATTGAGCAACTCTATTACATAAACCAAAGGAGGTCACATGGACCTAGACCATATCAGTAGGAGAGGCAAGGGACATCTCAAGCATACTACAACCCCAACCAAGTCACTTTCATAACTTCTTGGGGCCCCCCTACTCATCCTTCCTGGTCCACACCTCCTCCTTGGTCGTTCACATATCCATATCATGCCCAACCAACTACCCATTCATTTCAATCCTATGCTCCACCGCAACCTCAGTGGAATGCATCTCATCAGGGGTGGAGGCCCTAGTACAACTCTCCTCTTGCTCTTTTGCCTCCACCACCTATCCAACCAAAACCATTACCTCCTGCTCCACGAAAGCAACCCTAGATGCCTACCCTGCCAAATCTGAACCCAAACAACAGACAGGCTCAACAAGTATATAGTGGGGAAACATCTTGCCGACTTATGCTGTGGAGATTTAGGAAATTAACTTGCAATCTTGGAATGTTCTCCCAGATAGCCAGCCTCCACCTAGGAAGGTGGAGGAAGATAAAGAGGAAAGTGAACCTAAAGCGATTCCACCCTTTCCTGAGAGACTATCCGCAATAGTCTAGCCTACCCCAGAAGAAACTGAACTCCTGGGAGAATTGAAACATTTATGTGTGAAGATACCACTTCTCCAAGCCATAAAATATGTGCCTATCTACATCTTGTGGCCACCAACAACCCCCCTCCTTATGAAGTATTATTGCTAATACTAAATAAGTGGGGACCTTCAAAAAAATTAGTTAGTGTTACATTTTCTTTTTAGATGAAACCTACAACATCATGGACTTAGGAAAATACCTTGAAAAATCTAGAAAACCTAAGTTTCATAGTGAAGAAAATTAAATTTACTCCTAAAAGGATATCGCATCGCGCAAAGGATGATAGGATACACATTCTAAAGAGTTAAAATGATAAAAGGCGATATTCCGACGCGAAACTTCATCGCATCACATATACTGAAGACACACTCACATTGAAAAACTTTAAAAAATCGTCGATATGCGATATCGCATATCGCACATCGCAAATATCACAAGAATTACACAAGAATTATAACAATCTGCGATATTGTGATATTGCGATATTGCGATACTACAATATTGCGACACCTCAAAATCGCGACACTGTGATCTGCAATAAAAACAACACGATAACATTGCGACATTGCGACATAGCGATATTGCGATCTGTGACATCGCAACGCAAAAATGCGGGACCCCTCCATCGCAATTGATTTTGGCTCATTGATCGAGAAAAATTTTTAGCCAAGAGTTGGTCATGTATTTTAATACGAATTAATGGGTTATTGCCAGTTGTTAATGAAGTAGGGCATTGTGTTTTTCGAAGAAATAACTCACGTAAGGTGGCATGTCTCGTATATCTTCGGCATTTAAAAGTTTTCCGCTTATTAGTCCTTTATCATTACTTCTACCTCAATGTAAACTACAGGAAAGAAGGACAAAGCATTATACAGGGCATTATGCAGAAAACAACGAAGAGGGAAGGCAACGCTCCAATGTACATTTCGGAAGGCATACTTAATCCACTCAAGGAAGAAAAAGAGCCGCAGAACTCTTCAGAGGCATCTATCACAGATTTCTCATGTATAGTCATGGTTGAATGGATACTGAAAGATGCTGATACCAGAAACAAACAGTTTAATTCTCAGGGTCAAGAGCTCAAGGAACTACTATTTTTACAAATTTTGGGTTTTATACCAAATGAGAGAAAAAGGCGCAAGAGGCAAAAACTGCATCAGGGAATCCCGGATCAAGAAACAGAGGCAGTTTCCGATGCGTGATTAGCGCTTAGCATTAATCGTGCATTGCTAAGAAAAATTGTTCGAAAAGGAAGGTCCCTAGTTGCTCAGTCACCTGCGAGCCCCGAAAACTGCAAGAAATCAGTGATAGAAGCAAACTGGAAATAGAAGACTGAAGGAAAAAGAGAAGCAGTCCGAAGGTTAACCAAGTTGAAATGGGATTTTTACCAGCCATACATGATAATGCTACATATTCATTGGATGATTCTCAAGCGTATCATCAATTTTACTGAGAAGAGAATGCCAGCTCTTGCCGTTTCTGTTTGTTTAACTCAACCAAAGGTGGAAGACAGTCAACCGACTCTACTTATAAAAATACTGAATGCTTGCGACATTAAGGAGTAGATTTAGAAATTGTTAGTAGATTTAATTTTAGAATAGTTTTGCTTAGAAAGAGGACGGTCATTTAAACCGAATCCTCAATTTCTGTAAAAAAGTTATTTAATTAGTAGTATTTAAACCCTTCTCATGCATTTAGAGAAGGGTCCAGAAATTTATCAAAAACTTGTCCTTAGAACATGCACTTTTGCACCCTCAGAGGAGGTTTTGGTGAATGAATGGAACAGGGTTTATTTGATATATGCATTTGATATCTACTTCTGATGTTGCACTTCTGTACTCTTAGTAGATGTTGAATCAAGGAGAGATAAATCAATCCTTGCTTGAAACTCATGAGTAGGACTAGTTATAAATGGTACTTTTATCTCTTAACCATTTCTGCTTATGCGTTAAAGTGATATTCAATTTTTAGTTGTTTATATGTTATAGCATGAATGTCTGAGTTATCATTTGGCACTTTTGTATGGTGATAACTATTTGTTTATGTTTAGTGTATGAATAGCTCATTTATGCGATAAGTTTTAACATCTGTTTCGTCTAACTTCTTATACGAAGTAGCTCATTTTTATCAAATTCTTTTCTTATGATAGCTGAATGATCTTTATTACCAGTTATTGTATGAAATATTTTTAGATTGCATAGAAGAGAGATCACACCCTTGGTTAGCATAAATTTCGATTTTTTTTTTTGTTTATTAGAATACATAGCATAGCATTAGATTAGATAGAAGTATTCCAGTTCGAACAGAAACACCCTTCTTTCTCACACACACACACACTGAATTGGGAAATTGTTCCTAGATCCCCAGTCAGACCCGCTATACCAAATGGATAAGGAGCTGCCAACCAAGGTCTGGACCGGGCGGGTATCCCCCTAGTTGTCAACCCTATTTTCGGGGCCTTCAACACATTTGGCGCTAGAAGGAGGGCCTAAACTATGAATGGCAAGTAAATCCAAATCAGAATACCATTCTGAGAGTAATTCGCCCTCACCATCTCCTTTGACTTCTCCATTACACTTAAATCCAGAGTTAGAAGTCGGTAGAGTGTCATCCACTGCTACAAATCCTAATATTTTAGAACAATCTGTAATTGAACCTCCTGAAGTTGAATCTCTGATTCATAAACTTCAACGATTTTCCATTTCCCCTCAAAGATCTGATAAATCTCAAGGCAGTGTTACTTCGCAGTATAACCCTGCTCATCCCCTGACCAGACTTAAGAGTGAAAAGTTTGGTATTTGGCGAACCGAACTACCTCTTCCTAAAAGGAAAAGAACAAGGAATTCACCTAAAGGGTCTGACAGTGAGACTCTTTCATCAACATTTTCCATCTCAACTTCTCCACCCCGAAGTCAACCATCTACTCCACCACCCCAGACCATTATCAATCCACCTAGTGGAATCCCTACAACTCCTCCTCAATCATCTACGATCATAATCACCTCATCTTCTCAATCACAAGGATTATTTTCTATGAATCCCCCTATTAGAAGTTCAGCAATGACCCAGTCTCCATGGAACAATCCTGGGGCAATCTTAATGCCTACGCCCTTGAGTCAAATACCGGCCCATCCTGAGAAATGGCTGCCCAAGTTCAATCTTGAGGTAGGCATGCTAGCAGAAGAGCACATAAACAACTTTATGCTATCCATCAACCTCAACAGGGTTACTAATGAAGATTTTGTTGTTCGACTATTTCCTTATACCCTACAAGGAACAGTCGGATCGTGGTATTTTTCTTTGCCCTCTAGATCTATTACCAGTTGGGACATCTTCCAAGACCAATTTCTAACCAAGTTTGGTGACGACAGGTCTACGGCAACGTTAATCAACGACCTATCCAACCTTAGGGCAAAATCTAGAGAACCGATTAAAGATTTCAATCTTTTCAATAAGATTCTAAACAAAATTCCTATTGCTTCCCAGCCCAGCGAGGAAGTGCGATGTGAATGGTATATTACTGCATTACCATCGAACATAGCAATCTTCGTGGACAGGGCTAATAAAACAACCCTTGCTGAAAACATGAAAGAAGCCATAGCAGTAGAGAAACGAATAATAGCCTTAGAGAAGAAATCCACGTTAGAATATCGAAAGTCTAAGAAGGTCACCTTCAAAGAAGAGTCCAAGAAGAAACAAGCAAAAGATCCATTCGATTTGGAGGGATTGCAAAAAGTTCTTAAGACCATGTCTAATGAAATGGTCAACATAAAAAAGTAAGTAGCATAAACTTCTTCAAAAAGGCCCTACAGAGATTTTAAAAGAGGCCCGTCAACAGATTCAAAGCCACCCAATGCTATAACAAATGCTGAATCTGAGGAAGAGGAAGAGGAAATTTCCACTGAAGGGAAAACTGATGATGAAGAAGTTGTAGAATTACAAGGAATGTGGGATTTCATCCTCCCACAAGAGGAAGATCAAGAAGTATTCCCAGTTAACACACGAAGTAGAAATCAGTTTGATCCTCCCCAAACTACCCCAAAACCAAAGAGTGCAAGCTCTGCAACAAAGGATAAAGCGACTCAAACTAGCCTAGTCCAAATGGATTCACCTACTCCATCTAAAACACTAATCGTTTTGGATGAAATGGAGTACAATATCATAGAAGACATGAAAAATACTAGGGCAAATATCACTCTATATGAAGTGAGAAAGCTAAAGCATCAACAAAAGATAATGATGAAAGAATTACATGTTGTGCCAGTTGCACCTTTGCCTGCCGCTTTAATTTATCAAGCTTCTGAGAACATGGGAAGACCTCCAAGTAATACGACTAACAACATTGATCCAAATGACATCACTTTAATTGGAGGTAGATCGAGATCTCATACTCCCCCTTTTCTTCTTACTTATGAAATTTTTAACAAAAATGTACATAATTGTTTGGTGGATTCAGGTGCTTCATCGAATATTCTACCGAAGTCCATATGCACTAAATTAAACGTTCAACCACAAAAATCTGTTGTTCGCATCGTTCAGTTGGATTGGTCTCAAGTCGAAGTCATCGGCGAACTAAATCAAGTAACCATAAGGCTGTCATCCAACCCGAAGGTATGTCAAGTAATTGATATTTTACTTGGCTGATATCCCTGAATTTTATGGCTTAATTCTTAGCAGGGATTGGTCAAAAAAATTGCATGGATACTTCTCAACTGACTGGTGGCATATGTGGCTGCCTTACAATGGTAAGCCAAATCAAATAAAAGTTGAACGAGAATTACATCAGAAGTACATAGTAACGGATTTAGAAGGGGAAAATGAACCAGTAGCATATAACAATAACATAATTGGCAATTATTCAGTAGATTCTTTTCTTGGCAATTTTAATGCTCATACATCCCCATATTTAGAACAATTTGTTTTGTCCCAAATCAAAATTTTTTCTCAAATGGATGGTTAAAAATGTATCATTTTTTTAGATAAACATGTAAATAAATCTTTGTTTTGGAAATTATTTTTTGATGGCTCTAAATCTAAAGAAGGAGCAGGAGCAGGATGTGTGCTAATTAGTCCAGAAGGAGACAAAATCATGTTAACATGTAGGATCGAATTTGATTGTACCAACAATACAATAGAATATGAAGCTTTAGTTCAAGGGTTGTACAAAGCAATCGGGCTAAACATAAAGTATCTCCAAGTCTTCGGAGACTCTGAAATTGTAGTCAGACAGGTATCAGGTCATTTAAAACACTATCAATATTTAGTTCAAGATCTGACTGAGCATTTTACAGCATTCAATATTTCATCAATTCCCAAACTCCAGAATGCAAGCGTTGACCTTTTAGCTAACATAGCCTCTAAGCTCATTCCTTCAGAAGATTTTAGTCTAGATAGATTTTCAATAGAATTAATTTTTAGACCTTCTATTCCCGACAACATCACAAATTGGAGAATATTCAACAACGATCCTGATATCGTAAATTTCCTTACTTCTGAAGGATCCTACTCCAACCAAATAATCGAAGAAGATCAACATGATTGGCAATTACAGCAAGATAGCACTCATAATGCTATACCTAAATCAGTGGTCAAGTTAGAAGACCTGTACGATTTGAAAGATTGGTTTAAAAGGTCCACCAATTCGAAGCTTCAAAGTTCGACCTTGAATTACGAATCGGTAAACCTAGGAACCGATGCCAAACCCCAAAACATAAATCTAGGCCTTGGCCTAGCCCCCGAAGAAAAGCTAGCATATATTCGTCTTTTGAGACAATACAAAAACGTTTTTGGTTGGAATTATGATGAGCTTAAAACATATGACACCTCTATCATCCAACATACTATTCCGATGATCGATAATGAAAAACCTATCCAACAAAAATTGAGAAAGATTCATCCCAACTTAGAAAATCAGATAAAAACTGAACTCAACAAGATGTTGAAAGCCAAGATAATTTTTCCCGTCAGACATTCTAAATGGGTCTCCAATATGGTACCCATTAGAAAGAAAAACGGAGATATTAGGATTTGTATTGACTTTCGTAATCTTAACAAAGCCTATCAAAAGGACAACTTTCCCTTACCACTTATGGAGCAGATATTGCAGTCAGTGGCAGGCTCAAAATTAATGTCTTTCTTGGATGGATTTTCAGGATACAATCAAGTGCCGGTAAATCCTGATGATCAATTGAAGACCACATTCAGAACTAAATGGGGCACATATGCATATCGCAAGATGCCATTTGATTTGATTAATGTTGGTGCCACATTCCAGAGAGCCATGGACATTGCATTTAAAGGTTTAATCAATAAGTCAGTAGTAATTTATTTGGATGATATAACCGTGTACTCCAAGAAACGAGGCGACCATCTCAAAGACTTAAAGCAAATCTTCCAACGATGTTTAAGGTACGTAATTTCACTTAACCCAAAGAAATCTTTTTTCGCATTAAGTGAAGGAAAACTTCTAGGATTCATAGTGTCAAAATCTGTTATTCACATCAACTCTGACAAAATCAAAGAAATTTTTGAAATATCCCTACCTCATAACAAAAAATCCATGCAATCCTTCCTTGGTCAAATCAATTTTGTAAAGAGATTTGTTCCAGATTTTTCACGAATTGTATCTCCTTTACAAACCATGATAAAAAAGAACTCTAATTTTAAATGGGGCCAAGATGAACATGAAGCATTTAATCTGATCAAAGATGCTATCATTAATGCTCCATCTTTAGCTACTTCGAATTTTTCAGAGCCTTTTATTTTATACACATTTGCCTCAGATAAGTCATATGTTGCAATACTCACTCAAACGAATCAAGAAAAGGCGGAAGCACCAATTGCTTTTTTCAGTTCAAATTTGCAAGGTGCTGAATTAAATTACTCAGACGTGGAGAAACAGGCTTATGCTGTTTTTAAAGCGATCAAATACTTCAGACCTTTTCTACTCAAAACCCACACCAAAATTATAGTACCGTTTCCAGCGGTAAGGAATCTTCTGGTACAAAAGGATGTGGGTGGGAAGAGGGCCAATTGGGTAACTGCCTTACAAGAATATGACATAGAAATTAAACCAGCAAATATTGTAAGAGGTCAAGGCTTTTGCGAAAGGCTGGCTGGAGCGTCGCAAATTTCTGAAATCCCATCTGTAGAGGTACAAGTGTGCGAGGTAAGCCTAAACGATGAGAAGTCATTATATGTTGATATTATTTATTATCTTAAGAATGGATATGCTCCTTCATACCTCGATTACACTAAGAAAAGAGCTCTAAGATTAAAAGCCAAATAATATCAGCTCATAAATGATATTGTTTTTAGAATGAATTACGATTCTATTCTTCTTAGATGTCTTGAGAAGTCTGAATTTGATAAAGTCTTGCAGGAACTCCACGATGGGCCAGCAGGTGGACACTACGCTAGAGACGCTACTGCACATAAAATCTTGCACACAGGATATTACTGGCCCACGTTATTTAAATACTCGCACAATTATGTGAGGAAATGTCAAGTTTGCCAAACTACTGTTGGAAGACAGAAGAAGCCATCCTTACCACTACAACCAGTTAACATCGACCAAACTTTCAGTCAGTGGGGATTGGACATGATAGGTGAGATTGTTCCTCACTCTTCCAAGCAACATAGATATATCCTTACAGCAACAGATTATTTTATTAAGTGGGTAGAAGAAGTTCCACTCAAGATGGCTAATGCTGAAAATATTATTGAGTTCATAGATCAATCTATAATCACCAGGTTTGGATTACCTTCCGCTTTAATGTTCGATAATGCATCATACTTTTCTGGAAATGCAATGACTCAATTTGCACTTAAAAGAGGATTCAAACTTAAATATTCAGCCAATTATTATCCACAGGGCAACGGATTAGTCGAGTCTACAAACAAAAACCTAATCAGGATTATCAAAAGAACAGTAGACAAAAATCATAAAAATTGGCATAAATCCTTAATATACGCTTTATGGGCAAACTGAATAACAAGAAAAGCTTCCATCGGCACTTCTCCCTTTAATTTAGTTTATGGGAGAGAAGTTGTTCTTCCGACTAATTTAGCAATTCCTTTTTTGTCTCTAGTTCAATACATTGATGAAGTACCAACTTCCTCATTACACTTAAGGCAAATGGAAATAATCAAATTAGAAGAACAGTGAGAACAAGCTAAGAAAACGCATGCTCATCATCAGGCACTAGTAAAATCCTCTTTTGATTCAAATATAATGACTAGAAAATAATTTCAGGTGGGAGATTTAGTTTTAAAATGGGACAAGGCACACGAAGAAAAGGGTAAACATACAAAATTTCAAAGAATGTGGCTTGGTCCTTTTCAAATTGTAGAAGTCGTAGGTCCATCGACATTTGTGTTAAAGGATTTAGCAGGTAAAAAAGACTCTTTGCCTGTCAATGGACAAATTCTTAAGAAATATTTTCCATAGAAGATCATTCTTCTATTTCATAGAGTAATAGTTTTTCTCTTTTTTAGAATAAAACCAGTTGTGAATGGTTACATTAGGCATTTACGAAAAATATACCAACTCTCTTTAAGATTTTGATTTTTCACTTGTATAAATAGCCAATATTTTGGAAAATTGATCTTTATTATTGAAAGATACAGTTAAAGACTCTAGCCTAGATATGACACTAGTTTCAGCTTCATAAAAGTTTGATGAAGAAAAACCTTTAGTGAAGAACTTGTTTTATATCAGTGCAATGAAAGGTATCAATAACAAAATAAAGATTCTCTGTAGAAAAATTACTTCCAAAAAATCTATCATTGTCATCCTGAGCTATCTAAAGAAGACAATGACTTCCTCCTTGCTAAGGAAATCACAACTTTCAGAGGAACAATCCAAGGATATACTTTATCTTGAAGAATGAGAGGTCTCATCACGAGCTGGCTTATCATAATCACATATATTATAACTTGCTGACTTTGCCAAATACTGCATGCCATAACAGGGCAATGACTCAAGATTGTTACAATCAAGAGGTAGGGGGTCTCATCACGAGCCATCTTGTTCGGCAAAGTTATAAATCAAGTGAATGACTATGTCATAAATTGGCCACCAAACCAAGACATTGTTCTTTAAGAATAAAAAGAAAATCAAAGCAATAAGTGTAGATATGGATTCTTCTTTGAGAGTTGTAGGTTTCTTTAAGTAGGATAAAGGATCATTGCTAGGTAAAAGGTAACCCTGTCGAGGCTATGAACTCTTGCTGGCAGCAAAGGCTCTACCTACGACAAATGAGTATATTTTAAAACTGGTTTATAGAGAATACTTTGTTTTATCTTTACAAACCAAGTAATGGCTGATCTAAATGCAAGGACTAACTTGAGGCGGAAAATAATCAAAGTTGAAAATAGCTGAAGCAAAATGTCATTGACAGGTTAGAGCATAATGTACTTTATCTTTCCATAATAAAGTTTAATTTTATGAAAAAATTGTTGTTTTGGAAGCTGAAAAAGTTCAATAGAAACACAGAGATAACTGGTTCTTCCAAGTGAATCGCCAATTTTTGTGGCCACCAACAACCCCCCTCCTTATGAAGTATTATTTCTAATACGAAATAAGTGGGGACCCTCAAAAAAATTACTTAGTGTTACATTTTCTTTTTAGATGAAACCTACAACATCATGGACTTGGGAAAATACCTTGAAAAATCTAGAAAACCTAAGTTTCATAATGAAGAAAAATAAATTTACACCTAAAAGGATATCGCATCGCGCAAAGGATGATAGGATACACCTTCTAAAGAGTTAAAACGATAAAATGCGATATTGCGATGTGAAACTTCATCGCATCGCATATACTGAAGACACACTCACATTGAAAAACTTTAAAAAATCACCGATATGCAATATCGCATATCACACATTGCAAATATCACAAGAATTACACAAGAATTATAACAATCTGCGATATTGCGATATTGGGATATCGCAATATTGTGACACCTCAAAGTCACGATACTGCGATCTACAATAAAAATAGCACGATAACATTGCGACATAGCGATATTGTGATCTGCGACATCGGAAAGCAAAAACGCAGGACCCCTCCATTGCATTTGGTTTTGGCTCATTGATCGAGAAAATGTTTTAGCCAATAGTTGGTCATGTATTTTAATACGAATTAATGGGTTATTGCCAGTTGTTAATGAACTAGGGCATTGTGTTTTTTGAAGAAATAACTCACGTAAGGTGGCATGTCTCATATATCTTTGGCATTTAAAAGTTTTCTGGTTATTAGTCCTTTATCATTACTTCTACCTCATTGTAAATTGCAAGAAAGAAGGACGAAGCATTATACAGGGCATTATGCAGAAAAAAACGAAGAGGGAAGGCAACGCTCCAATGTAAATTTAGGAAGGAATACTTAATCCACTCAAGGAAGAAAAAGAGCTGCAAAACTCTTCGGAGGCATCTATCACAGATTTCTCATGTATAGTCATGGTTGAATGGATACTGAAAGACGTTGATACCAAAAACAAATAGTTTAATTCTCAGAGTCAAGAGCTCACAGAACCATTATTTTTACAAATTTTGGGTTTTATACCGAATGAGAGAAAAAGGTGCAAGAGGCAAAAACCACATCAGGGAAGCCCAGATCAAGAAACAGAGGCAGTTTCTGATGCCCGATTAGCGCTAATCACGCATTGCTAAGAAAAATTGTTCGAAAAGGAAGGTCCCTAGTTGCTCAGTCACCTGCGAGCCCCGAAAACTACAAGAAATCAGCAATAGAAGCAAACTGGAAACAGAAGATTGAAGAAAAAAGAGAAGTAGTCCGAAGGTTAACCATGTTGAAATGGGATTTTTACCAGCCATACATGATAATGCTACATATTCATTAGATGATTCTCAAGTGTATCATAATTTTTACTGAGAAGA
The DNA here is from genome assembly GCA_000404065.3 of Pinus taeda. Classification (NCBI taxonomy): domain Eukaryota; kingdom Viridiplantae; phylum Streptophyta; class Pinopsida; order Pinales; family Pinaceae; genus Pinus; species Pinus taeda. Next base: position 24,570 of record APFE031658584.1, on the reverse strand, counting down.
GAATGCCAGCTCTTGCCGTTTCTGTTTGGTTAACTCAACCAAAGGTAGAAGACAGTCAGTCGGCTCTACTCAGAAAAATATTGAATGGTTGCGACATTAAGGAGTAGATTTAGAAATTGTTAGTAGATTTAATTTTAGAATAGTTTTTCTTAGAAAGAGGATGGTCATTTAAACTGAATCCTCAATTTCTGTAAATAAGTTATTTAGTTAGTATTATTTAAACCCTTCTCATGCATTTAGAGAAGGGTCCAGAAATTTATCAAAAACTTGTCCTCAGAACATGCACTTTTGCACCCTCAGAGGAAGTTTTGGTGAATGAATGGAACATGGTTTATTTGATATTTGCATTTGATATCTGCTACTGATGTTGCACTTTTGTTCTCTTAGTAGATGTTGAATCAAGAAGAGATAAATCAATCATTGCTTGAAGCTCATGAGTAGGACTAGTTATAAATGGTACTTTCATCTCTTAACCATTTCTGCTTATGCGTTAAAGTGATATTCAGTTTTTAGTTATTTATATGTTACAGCATGAATGTCTGAGTTATCATTTGGAACTTTTGTACGGTGATAACTATTTGTTTATGTTTAGTGTATGAATAGCTCATTTATGCGATAAGTTTTAAGCGTTGTTTCTTCTAACTTCTTATATGAAGTAGCTCATTTATCAAATTCTTTTCTTATGATAGCTGAATGATCTTTATTACCAGTTATTGTATGAAATCTTTTTAGATCGCATAGAAGAAAGATCACACCCCGGGTTAGCATAAATTTCGATGCTTTTCTGTTTATGAGAATACAATAGCATAGCATTAGATTAGATAGAAGTATTCCATTTAGAACAGAAACACCCATCTTTCTCACACACACACACTGAATTGGGAAACTGGTCCCATATCCCCAGTCGGACCCGTTATACCAAACGGATAAGGAGTTGCCAACCAAGGTCCGGACCGGGCGGGTATCCCCCTTGTTGTAGACCTGATTTTCGGGGCCCTCAACACCATCCTACTGTGAGATCCCTCTTCGTGCAGAAAGAAATGGGTGAACGGAGAGGAAATTGGATAACCGCACTTCAAAAGTTTGACCTTGAGATTAAGCCAGTAAAGATAGTTCGAGGGCAGGGACTATGCAAGCTAGCAGCAGAAGCCTTGGCTGATAAAGAAGGGGCGTCCGAAAAACCAAAAGCGCAGAGCATGCAATATGCACAAATGGAATTCAGGGAGGAGCCCCTATGGATTAATGAAGCGCTGATGTGTGAGCGCAAAACATTGGAAGCCCTTTTAGATCCTGAGTTGTGGTATTATGACATACGCTTCTATCTAATACGAGGATCATGTCCTGAACACATGGACGCATCACAAAGGAAAGCACTCAGATTGAAATCTAATCAGTATCATTTGGCCAATAACACATTATACAGAAAAAATTATGATGGAATCTGGCTGAGGTGTTTGGAAAAGGATGATGTCGACCATGTCTTGAAAGAAATGCATGACGGCCCAGCAGGTGGTCATTATGGCGGAGAATATTAAGAGCCAGATATTATTGGCCCACAGTGTTCAGAGACTCACATGCATACGCCCGGAAATGCAAGGCACGTCAGACTGCCGTAGGACAAGAAAAAAAGCCAGTTGTTCCCCTCAGGCCCGTTATGATTTATCACCCGTTCCAACAATGGGGCCTAGATGTCATAGGCGAGATCACTCCAAACTCTTCACAGCAGCATAAGTATATACTCACAGCGATCGACTACTTCACCAGATGGACCAAAGCCATCTCGCTTCGGAAGATAAACGGAGACGAGGTAATATCATTTATTGAGAAGTTCATTATCAACAGGTATGGCATCCCTGACGCTCTCATATTTGATAATGCTTCTTACTTTTCATCACTGAAATTGATTGAATTTGTTATTGATAAATCAATCCACATAAGGTATAAAGCAAAGTATTACCCCCAGGTAAATGGAGTTGCAAAGTCCTCAAATAAGAACCTCATACGCATAATCCGTAAGTTTGTTGCTGACAACCAGAGGAACTAGCACAACGCTCTAACAAATGCCCTTTGGGCTGATAGGGTCACCCACAAAGTGGCTTTAGGAAACTCCCCATACTTCCTCGTCTATGGACAGGAAGCCATCTTGCCTCCCAACGTTACCCTTCCCTCTCTACAACTCGCCCAAGCTTCAAGAGGAACCCCTTTAGCCTTACTTCAAGAGAGGATTAAGCAACTGATGAGGTTAGAGGAATTAAGAGATAAAGCCAGAAAGAAATTTAGAAATCACCAAATGATTATGAAGAGGTGGTTTGATCGCCATCTGGTAGGAGATAAAGACTTCCAAGTAGGAGAGCTAGTCCTGAAATGGGACAAGTTGAGTGAACCAAAAGGTAAACACACGAAATTCCAACACTTATGGCTGGGCCCGTTCCACGTTGTGGAAAAAATTGGTCAGGGAATTTACAGATTGAAAACTTTATAGGGAGAAACTGAAAAACTCCCTCTTAATGGCCAGCATCTCAAAAGATACTTCTAGTAGCCACCACATGATGGTTACCTCCTGAGTAGGTTAGAATTCATTATCAGTTTTGCTGTTAATTTAGTTACATTTCGGTCTTTTCTTTTTTTCTGCAAAGTTCATTTTCCTTCTGTTTTGAATCGCAGTCCTTTTCAGCCAACTGATTTCAGTCCTCTAGTCTCATTTTTACCTCTTTCAAATTGCTCTCATTCGCCACTTTTAGCTTTTGCCTCCCTCATTAACCTGTTGATGAGTCTGTTGATCCTAAATCCATCATTACCTTACAAATCAAACAAATTTTCAATGAGCCCGTGAGAACTAGAAAATCGGTGGTGGAATTTAAACCGAAGCCACTCATTGGCATTTGTTGGGAACTAAGAGAGATCTGTTGATAACTTGGACATCTGGAGCATGTAGGGGCATCTTTATAAAACAAAAAATGTGTAACTACAGCTGGACTGGCATGGAGGAATGCTGCATTTTTAAATAAATCCCACTCAGACCTAGCCTATACTTGCCTGTAAGGTTTACAGTCATTCTCCATTAGTCCCATCCACCGCACTAAATTGCCCAATACCTATTATCTACAAGTAAACCTCCTTTCATGGGCTAATCTCACTATCATATACCCTTTGGCAAATCCAATTGTGCTCTAGTCCTTATGCCTGAAACTGGAAGGACTTATTTAAAAGAAAATGAAATGTCAAGTCCTTGTACCAATCTAGAAGGATAGGTTGTTTGGGAAGCCGATTAGAGTAGGGACTGTTGTTGGGCTCAGAGTACCGGTTGACACAGCAAGACCAACCTTGCTTAAGAAGTTTAAAAATATGGCAAGATCCATGACTTCACCCCATTCAATCATATGAAAATATAGCACTGAAATTCTTATATAAAGTGCAGATAAACATATCTACATCAAGTTTGATGAACAATAAAGAGCTGAGGTACACACCTAAACAAGTATTGACAAACCAGAGATGGCCCCAAAAGGATTTTTGAAAGTGGGAGACAGGTAAAGGAAGGTCAATAAACCCCATAACACTGCCATTGGAGAATGCCTGTCAAAACCCTATCGTAAGTAGAAGCTATTTGTCTCTATCCCACCTAAAGAAATTAATGTTGAAGTGGAACCCATGCTTGTCCATCTATACAATTTGCATTTCAAGTTTATCTTAACACCCTAATGTTCTATTGATCCAAGGTTTATTTGCAGACAGAGATAACTGGTTCGCCCAGTGGTTCGGCATTTGTTGTGGCCACAAACACCACCCTATCAAAACTTGCCTTGGTAGCAATTTTGAATGGGTCTCCTAAAAGTTGGTCTTCTACCTCTCCAAATGATCTATTTAGTCACAGAGACTTTAACTCGTTGTTGAGCCAAATTTTCAATTCTTAATGGTCAAGACCCCCCTTTAATAAATCCCTGCTGCACTGTCCATTCATCACCCAGCCTAGCTCTCCATTCATTCCCTCCATCGGAACCTTTTCAACCCTCATTTCAGCCCTCAAAACCCTCTATCGCGTCTTCATTCCCATTATAACTCTTTGTAATAGAAATACCCGAAAAATGCCCAACTTACCCTTTTTTCGCTTATAACCACAATCAACATTAAAACACAACACATACCTGGCTTTCGGACCCGACGGTTTTATTAACCAAAATGCATATATTTCGGGTCCAGAGCCCATCACATATCGCTATCGACAGGATCCAGAGCTTTTATATAAGGCGCTCCACTGTCTTCTGGACTCGACAGCATTATTAACCGTATTTTATATATATATCGGGTCCGGAACCATATCGCATATTGCAATCGGCGGGAGTCAGAGCCGAACCATAAGGTCGATGCGATATAGCGGACCCGATAGGGCTATCAACTACAATACATATATTATCGGGTCCGCCCCCTCCCCCAATCGCTTATCACAATCAGCGGATCCAGGGGTTATATATATGTTGTGCTATGATATACCAGACCCGCTGACGATTATGAATTCAGGCATATATTATTTCAAGTTCGTCCAGACGTGGGTTTTCTCGTATAATCTTGTGTTTTATGAAAAGTGTTAAGGTCAGGGCTTTTCAAAGGAAAGTCATACATTGCGGACTCACCATGGCTATTAAAGGCATTGCATATATATATATATATTATTATAATATATTATATATATTATATTTATTTATTTATTATTATTTATTTATTTCGGGTCCACCTTTCCCTGATTGCTTATCGCAATCAGCGGAGCTCGAGTTCATGCAGTTAGCGAAGGGGTGACGACCGGACCCACCGATACTTATAGGCTCTGGTATATAATTTTTTAAGTATGGCTATACAGCCTGGCTGCGGGTTTTCACGTATATTCCTGTGTATTCGATAAAACGTTGTGGTCGCAATTTTTAATGGAAAATCCTATATGGCGGACCTAATAGGGTATGAGTTCCCGTCTATAATATTTCAAGTCTAGATTCCAGATCCAGTTATGTACTATGCAACGGTTTTCAGTGTAAATCGATTTACGCTTGCGGAACTCGATCAATGCATGAATTAAAAACCCGGGGATGATTCTTTCGCATTTGTTCCTTCTGATGTAATAAACGTTTAATGAAGGCAAGACTTATGTTTTTAAGCATTTATGTCATATTTTCATAAGCATGACTGATGTCTGTTATCTCTGCAGGCAAGGACCGAGAGAAGGCAAGCGAATTTAACGAATGGATACATAAGCATCAAGTATAGCTCCAAATAAAAGATGCATGAGCGGATCCGAAGAGTTTATCCATGTGGATATGTTTATTTGAAGATTGGGCTTTAGGCGTTGGCAGTCATATTTCCAGGTGTTGCCTATGTATTCCGAAAGTGAAACTGCCCCAGATTTCATCATGAAGAGATGACACATAGTTATCCTCTTCTAATCAACATCTATTAATTTCCCCGGGAAATGAAGCGCTCCAGTGACAGAAAATGCCCTCTATGTGTCAGCAATGAAATCGATTGTTCTACATCTGTGTATTATGATCTGTATATTGAAGCGAACAGGGGGAAGGTGAAAGGGTGAAGGGAACACTGAGAGTCATTTATAAGTATTACCTCCGGATAGGAGAGAAGGGCTTTTGGTTTGGGGAAAACAGCTTTGATTTATTATGAATAAAGGACATTGTTTAGTTCAAGAAGGAGACTTTTTGTTTCAGATTTAAGATCCTTCACTTTTATGTGTTTTGAAATAGGGTGTTGTTGCTGGCATAAATACAAATGTGTTTTATTTTTGTGCATATTGATAACGATAAAGCTTATAATTAGCATTGGTTGTTTGAATGTAATTCTTCATCATAGTTAATTCATAAGCAGTCCCTGATTTGAAACTATGTTAGACATCAGTTGCAAACTTTGCTTCCATAAAAAAGAATGTGTATTCCTGTATGAATGATTGGATTGCAATTAAGAGTTGATGCAGCCTTGTTCTTATGTAAACCAGTAATTGATTCATTTAGACTTGGAATTCATATATGATGTTTAACCTCTCTTTTGTCATGCTCCTACAAGATAGATTAGGATAGTTAGGACATAGACTAGAGTAATTAGAAGAAGTGTAGATAGGATTCAATTCATAGAGGTTAGCTGTTTTATTTTGTTGATTTAATTGAACTCTTCTTCCCAGAAGCAATCTTTCAATGCATATAACAGTTTACAGGGTCCCTTTAAACCCATTGGAACTAACCAGTCCAAACGAAAGCAAGTCTAATTGGGGTCTGTGAACGGGTTAGTTCCCCTTGTTGGTATAGTTAAAATTCGCCATGTCAACACAATCAAGGTAAAAAAAAAATGCCAAATCAGGTCCAACATTTCAATGACTCAAACACTAGTTGAATTCGTCCCTTGCCCTAGCCCAAGGGGCTTGCCTTAATGGGCTAAAAATGTAAAAAAAAGAGGAAAAGGGTAAGAAGTTTAATGAGTTTTGATCATCAATAGGATACCAGTGCCTTTCTCTACTTGGGTGAGGGAGTCTTAGGGGTTTCAAACATAGAGATATCAAATTCATGCATGGAGTAATGGGGAAAACCCTAATTTTCACTTCCAAAACCTACCTATCTTTCTTATTAGGGGATAAATTAACTAGAAGAATGCTTTCTAGAAGGTCTTCTAGGGATTTCAAGAAAAATAGATTAAACGTGCAACAATTCAGAAAGACTTTCCAATAAAAATTTGAATTTAGACAAGGAACAAATAGAAAACCCTAGAAATGTTCCATTACATGTTAATTTTAGATAACAATGGTATGTTCTATGCTTAGCACAATTTACTTCAATGTTCCTTTAGCAGCCTAATGACAATTTCCAATAATTTATAGTATCAATCACATTAACCATTAATCACATTGACAGTAAATGCAGATAGAACATAAAAACATATGCAGAAGACAAGCCAAGACAAGAGGACCCTAGATTTGGTGGATGCCAGTGGGGAAAACCTTGTAATCAAATCTTCTTATTATTATTCAATAATTCAACAGAGAGAGAGAGTACAAAAATCAAATAGATTACCCCAATAGAAATTCAAATCATCCCTGTCAAATTCTGCAGTCAACTACAGTCAAACTTCAGCCCTAAACAGAAAGTCAACGCTGGTCAAAACAACATCAAACCTTCTCCAATGCAACTCGATCTTCCTTGGTCAAACTCAACCTGAATAGGAGGTTAAATGCAGCCCAAAACATCTCAATCAAACTCGGTCAGAGGAGAGAGAAAATCTGCTATAAGTCAACAAAAGTCAACCCTAAAGTCAACGCAAGTCAACATGTCCAGAAAATCTTAGTTTTAGTGCCAGTTAATGCGGCCTCCCAAAATCGGAATTTGGAACCTTAAAACACAGTCAAACAACGTCAAGAACCCTTCAATCAATGCTGGTCTGAAGTCTAAAATTTATGCTCTGCAATTTCCCCCAGAAACTCGTCCTTCATCCACATGTATGAGAGAGAGAGCGATGATCCCCAAGTTGGACGAACCAAACTGTTTAGGAGAGAGAAGAATTGTTGAGTGAGTGATGTCCAAATGAGGAGAGAGGTCTCTTCTATTTATACACTTTGATGTGGGTGAAGAGACACATCTATTGGGCATCTTGAGCCTACATTAAGTTGAGGCCGACCTTAACAATTTGTACATGTGAGTGAATAAATTCAAAATCACACTTCTGCTTGTCCGAATAAGATGATCTTTATATCAAACTTGGAACTCTCGAAAAGAGGAATCCAATGCAATAATCATCTCCATCATATGAGCTGTCGCAAGGTGGAATTTGGCCCTAGTTGCCAATTTTAACACATGTAAAACGATAAAAAATATGCAGTAAATACTCACAACTTTTCCAAGAAAATGCCTTCTTTCAATCCCAAAAAGATGTCTCCAATGCATAAACTAGTCTCCAATAGCAAAACTCCACATAAGATCACATCTCTACAAGTAGCAAAAAACAAGAGGCTAAGTCGAGCTCTTTTAAAGAGGCCAAATCTACAAGAGTGATGATCAAAAGTAAATCGAGTGATCCTCCTATTATAGGAGGTCTATCACTTTCATTTATCATCCTAAAAGCCCCTAAACAAGTTCAATTTTGAGTAAACACAAAGTAAAATGGGTTACGAGCCAACCCAATAGCTCAATAAATAAATGCCAATCATTTCCCACGTGTGAGTCATAATCCCTCAAAAAGCATGACATCATGCCCTTTTAGGGCTCAAAATACTCCAAAAGTGCAGTGGAAGTGTTGGATGAGTCTCTAACCATCATGATCAACCTCAATTTGAGGAAGGGTCCTCAAAACAAGCCTCAAAGCATCTCCATTTGTCCAAAAGCTAGCTCTGGGTGCCCTGCATCATTCTAGAGAATGTGGTGGTACTCTCTCTCCAACGTTGGGGCTCCATCAAGTTCAACAAGCACTCTTGAATCATCCCGAGGGATAATAATCCTCATCTGGGCTCTAGATGAAGGCATGCTCATCAAGTAGTGTCAAGGCCAACGTGGGGACATGCTAGGTCCACTAGAAAATCATCAAGAATCCCCAATGCCAAGCAAGATGAACTAAGCATTTTGGCATCTGAAAGTGCTCTGGGGTATCCATCAACTACCAAGATCATAAAGTGCCCAACACTCTATAGTAGAAGGGCAATGCTACATCTGCAAGGTCATCGTGCTCTCTAGAAGTGTGATATGGAATGGGTATCATATAAAGTAGGAGCAGAATAATGTGCCCTCGGGGCCTTAGCTACTTTATGCAAAACTACCTGTAAAAACCATCTTAAACTCAAGTGAAAGCAACCATTCATTAGAGAAAATAACTATAGATGCATCTAAGTGAACCATACTTAATTGTTAAGTACATAATAATACTTCAAAGTTCAAACCAAGATCACCTTCAAATATCTAACTAGACCAAGTCCTGTAAAAGTGTTCCCTTTGTATGAGTGGCAAGTTAATCAACCCTATTAGGTGCTTCCAACCCCTAAGGAGAGGCAACATTTCCAAGGTCAACCCTTCAATCCATAGGTGTTAGTGAGAATAAGTGGATAGGAATGAATTCAAGTGCCATGGTCAAGGGACTAGCTAAAGGAGGTCCACAACCTATGTATTTAGATGTAATGGAGATAACAATCATGGAGGCATGAGCTACCCCTTTCCTTGGCCTACTTTTTCCACCCCCTTGGTGTGCCTTTTACTTCTTTTTTATAGTACTTTTTATAGTGCTTCAAGATCAAAGCTTGCTCTCTATGATATAGCTTTTTTTAACCCTTTAAGATGAGACAGCTTCTTAGTCATCAGGGTCACGACATGCAAGGGTTCCTAATGATGAGATGGAGCATCAAGTGCTCAGGAATTGAGTGATGGCTAATAAGGGGGATAAAGCTCATGCTAGGATTTTTCTCGCACACTAATTTTGTCCTAGCCATCTTTTGCATTATTAACTTTTTTTTGTTATTTTGTTGCAGCCATCTTATGCTTTTTCATTCTTTTAGCTGCATCAACCTACAGGGAAAAGTTTTTAACTTGAAGGATGGAGGTGGTCTCAAGGGAATGATTAAGGGTGTTAAGTATAGAATGGAAATGGATATGCTATTTCAATCCAAGTTTCCCAAGTAGTGCCCTTCCTATAACCCTAAGGCCTTAGAGGATGTATCACTAGACTAGCGCTAAAGACCAACCCCCCTAGTAAGGTGATAGATCATGTTTATAGTCAATATTAGTAAATCACCTGTATAACCCCTTCATCCATGTTAAAATGCCCAAAACATTAAGTAAGTGCCCTTGATTGCAAAATGGTTAAAGTACCTGCTAAATGGTAGCCCACCTTCATTCAAGAGGAATGTCAGATGGTGAGAGGTAGATGATTGATGCAAATGGCAGAGGAATGTTGAAAATAGCAACAAGAAATGTTAACAATAGAATCCACAAATTCCAATTTTAATTTGTCCTTGAATTAAATTGTGAATTAAAAATTGTAATTATTTTCTCATAGAAACTTGTAAAAGTTAACCAAGTTAAGTTGACTTAGTTAACTTAGGAATTTCGAGTTTGATGTCTTTTGGAAGTCATGTATATGTTCTCCCTAAGTTTTAGAGGTCCATGATGAGTTTAATTGTGAGTTGTAATTAGATAACTAAGTTTACTGAGTTATGTTCAATTAAATTAGTTCTAACTATTTGTGGAACTAATAGAGGATTAACAGTCAGTGGGTGCACTAGTGCATCCACAAGTGCCACTCCAGTTAACTGAAGATTCCCTCATGAGAAACTCATGCATGTCAGTTCAGAGAAAGACCCAGTTGAGACTAGAGTGCAGGGACAGTGTACTATCATTGGTATTATTTACTGGAGTGTAAATATCATGAATGCATCAGAAATTGATCCTATGTTTGGATTGTGTAGTTTTGGAACCATGAATTCCCTTTAAATATGGGTTATTCATCCTAGGAATTACGCAAGAGATTATGGGTTTGGAGAGCTACTGAATAGGCTAAGGATTTAGCTTGAGCTAGCTTGTGAGTTGAGAGAGTTGAGCATACTTGTGCGGAATTGTTCTAGTGAGAACAAGCTTTGTATCTTCACTCATATTTCTAATATATGCAATACAAATAACAGGGTTTTGAGCAGTTGCTTTCCCCAGATACATCTTGTATTATGTGCCATTGATTTATCTTCTTCTTATTCATATTGTTTTCATTGGTCTATTGGCTTCCGTTGGTTGAAAGTAGAAGTAGATTCTTGTCATGTGCTTTACTACATTGCATGAGCTTTTGAATCTACAGGATTTTCTACATGGTATCGAAGCAGGATTTTTTTTTGGGACGCAAGTTTGTAGAGCAGATCTGAAATTTTTTTGTGCAAAAGTTTCATAAATAAATAACAAATATGGATTTCTTGTGAAAAAATACCCAAATTCAAAAAACAAATCGGCCAAATCAAGGTTTGGATGAAGAAGATATTGCTAATTTAAAATCAACATTTTTTCATAAAATTCATGATGGCTGAACAAATGAAACAAATTGGTGTGCTAGCCAAGAACCTGTATGCACTTGAGGTACAAGATGCATGCCAAGCCTTGGGGATAAGGCAAAAGTTAGAGACATGGTGGTTGAGAGGGAGAGTAAATTACCTCTCAACATGCAGCCCCAGAAGATGCCTCAGAAGCAACTTTAGGAAGTTGTGGAGCAGCCACAACTAAAGAAGCTGAGAGGAGACCGAGTGGAGGCATCCACTCATGCATAGACCTCCAGTAGGAGGAAATTTCGAGCCAAGTGGGCTCAGGGATCACATGCAACCATACCTCCAAGTGTGAACTGGGGATATGTGAAGTGATGTCCCAAGAGGGCTGAAATTAGGTAGGGTCCATTGAGAGGTTTTCTCTCATGGATCGTACCTTACTACGAGAGCCCAAAGTACATAGTAGTGGGAGAAATTAGTGGGATTGATGCAGTCAGAGATCAGAGTGACAGAGGCTAGAGAAATCAGATACTGAAGAGCACAGAGAATGGTTGACAATAGTGCAAAAAGGCAGAGTCAGCAGAAGCACAGAGTTTTCGGTCGACAGAGGTAATAGCAATCAGAGACTTTGATTGCAGATGCATCAAACTGATTCAAGTTGGATGTTTTTTTGTTCTGGAGTTGTTGTAGTAACAACACTAGAGAGAAGTGTTACATGCAAAATATTCCAAAGGTTCAGGATCGGGATCAAGTTGAATTCCTTTCTTGTTGAGAGGGAGTGTTGAAAATAGCAACAAGAAATGTTAAAAATAGAATCCAGAAATTCCAATTTTAATTTGTTCTTGAATTAAATTGTGAATTAAATTGTAATTCTTTTCTCATAGAAACTTGTAATAGTTAAGTAAGTTTAGTTGACTTAGTTAACTTAGGAATTTCAAGTTGGAAGTCATCTATATGTTCTTCCTAAATTTTAGGGGTCTAGGATGAGTTTAATTGTGAGTTGTAATTAGATAACTCAATTTACAGAGTTATGTTCACTTATATTAGTTCTAACTATTTGTGGAACTAATAGAGGATTAACAGTCAGTCATTGCATTGGTGCATCCACAAGTGTCACTCCAGTTAACTAAAGATTCCCTAATGAGAAACTCATGCATGTCAGTTCAAAGAAAGACCCAGTTGAGACTAGAGTGCAGGGACAGTGTACTGTCAGTGGTATTATTCACTGGAGTGTAAATATCATGCATGCATCAAAGATTGATCCTATGTTTGGATTGTGCAGTTTTGGAAGCATGAATTCCTTTAAATACGGGCTATTCATCCTAGGAATTACGCAAGTGATTAGGGGCTTGGAGAGTTGCTGAATAGGCTAAGGATTTACCTTGAGCTAGCTTGTGAGTTGAGAGAGTTGAGCATACCTGTGCGGAAATGTTCTAGTGAGAGCAAGCTTTGTATCTTCACTCGTATTGTTAATATATGCAATACAGATAGGAGGGTTTTGAGAAATGGCTTTCCACAGAGACATCTTGTATTATGTTCCATTGATTTATCTTCTTCTTTTTCATATTGTTTTCATCGATCTATTGAATTCCATTGGTTGTAAGTAGAAGTAGATTCTTGCCCTGTGTTTTAGTACATTGCATGAGCTTGTGAATCTACAGGATTTCCTACAAGGAATGTGGCATATAATCATTGTTGAGCAATGTGTAGAGTTGTTGGCTAGTTGACTGTCCAAGATAGAAGAAAAAGATTTCTCATCTAGGGTTCCCCATTTTGTTGAGTAACATATAGCTCCAATGTTGGGACTGTTACCGCTCAAACTACCAGGGGTCCTAGGAGGGGATCCTATAGAGCAACTACTAGGTCAAGGGGCAATAATGGAGCAATAGCCCACTGTCACCTCAACCAAGGCTCCTTGCTCTTTTTGAACTTTCACCAATGGGAGGAGTCTCGTTATGAGAACAATAGACCCCAAATACAATGAAAAAGGGGTTGGACCCTTGATATCCAAGCATGTCACATGTGGTGTCCCCAAGTGGGTGCGGGGGCACAAAAATTAGAAAGGCAGAAATATTTTTTTATGTGGATAATTACTTGTGATATCTTTTTTTTATGTTGATAATTACTTGTTGATTTAGGCTCTCAACCAGGGCTAAAACCCCTCTATAGGGGAAAACCCAATCAAACTCTTCCACTAGTAAATCAAATTGAGATAGACCAAGACCTTAAACCCAAAAGACCTTCCTCCTCCACCAAGTTAGCCTTTTAAGATGATTCAACAAACTTTGGTAGTCCCTTCTTATTTATCAACTACAGCCTAGCAACTATCTAGAACTTCGACCCCCAGCAACTTCAGAATTCTAGCCCCCAACAATATTCCAAAACTTCGACCCCAACTACATCAAAACTTCAGTCCTCTAGCTTCAATACTTCAACATGTCCTGCAACTTCAATTTCCTGTAATTATATGCGAATTCCTGTAATCATGAGTTCCTGCAATCATATGCGAATTCCTGTAATTGTGAATTCCTGCAATCACACCCGAATTCCTATAGTCGTGAATTCCTGTAATCACACCTGAATTCCTGTAGTCATGAATTCCTATAATCACACCTGAATTCCTATAGTCAAACTTCAATGTCTTGTCCTCCAAATGAGCTTGAATTGTTGCCTTTATATACTAGATTTTGCCCCTCAATTTGGCCGACTTGTCCAGGTTGAGGCCGACATGGTGGAGGAAGCCTAAATAACCTATTTTACATAAAAATAAATCTCTTTCTCGACAAATGAAGCCCAAGAAAGGTCTTTTACATTATGACAAAGACAAGGACACTTGATATAAACCCTAGAAGCCTACAATGGAGGATTTGACCTATAAACAATTGACCCAAGCATGAAACCCATGCTTTAATAAGTCAATTTATTTTTATAATAAAATTTCTTTTTCTTCCTTTTGACAAATACATTACATCACGACTCAAATACAATAATGAAAACCGACACTAGCTACACTTTTCAACAACAATGACATCCTCATGGGTCTCCAAGTGGATCGATAATGCCCGTAAACCATCTGTAAGGGCTAGGATGATGACATAAGCCATCCCTTTGTCTCCCACGGTGAGACATATCCTCATCCGGACCCTAGAACATTTGCCAAGTGTATGGTGCAATGTGAAGCCAGCTGGGCATGGTGATCCAAGTGCGCATCATCCTCATCCAAAAAGGTGGTACACGAGCAATCACTGAATGGTACTAGGGATCCATGAAGAGCTCTCTACTATGGTGGAGGCCCATGGCTCTCTACAATCACCCTGCAAGTGCCAATATGACCCTCTAAAGGGCCAGGACACCATATAGGGAGACCAAAGCCCGAATGGAGACCCACCTGCAATCCTACATAAGATCCAATGTGTCCCCTTGCCCTCTAGTACAACAAATCATTAGAGTAATCAATTAAAAGAGTTTACAAATCATGGAATCAAATGGGGACTTCATAATGGCATGCCCTTCCATAGTGGGCTTTGGCATGTACAGGTGTCTCCAACCTCAATAAGGGGTTAACAAAGGATCCTATTAGGTGGTTTCAACCTTTAAAAGGGGTGACATGTCCATGGTACATCCATCAAGCGGTAGGTGGCATGTGATATAATGATTAAATGGAGTGGCGATCAGGGGAAAAGCTCCAAGCCACGTGTCATGGTAAAAGGGTAGCTATAAAGGGGAAGCCCACACCTGGGTAAATGAGTGTATGAGGGAGAAATTGTGGTACATAAGTTACCCCAGGCCTTTATTTTTCCACCCTTCTTCATATGCCTTTTGTCTTTGATTGATTATTTTTCATAATTGCTCAAGGCTCCAAGGAATGGAAGCATGATGTGTAGTATATAGCAGTAGATACTTCCTTTAAAGTGGGGTAGTTCATCGCCCACTAGGAATTGGGACTGTTGTCGCATAGATTGTTACGACAACGCTCAGACCGGGGGCTATCACTCTGATCCCCGATCTCTCCGTTTAACCCTGTCTCCCACGGCTAAGGGGGGTAGACCCTATAAGGAGATGGACGACCAACTGTGAACCAGTTGGTTTGGGAGACATGAAAGAGAAAAGCACTAAATGGATTTTGTTAAAGTTAAAAGACCAGTGCCTTGTGGAGTTAATGTTTAAACGATTAATTACCAGGTGCTGCAGAGATATAAACCATGAAGAGTAACCATTTATCATCAAGTTAATTTTTATCAAATGCAAGTAAATGCTTGAATGATACTCCAGCAACTGAAATCACGTAAAAAAAATAAATAAGGATCACATTCATGCACTTAATCTTCAGATGAACATTGAATCATGTTAAACACTAATTCCCACATCAAAACTTTAGCCTCAGCAAGAAAGATAGAACATGATGAGTTCCCGAGCTAAGACTTCATCTGGCGAAATATTTCCCAAAAAATAAATAAATAAATAAATATTTTTATGCTTTTCAGACAAAAATTTAAAACCAAAAATTTAAAACTAAATGAAAAATCTACTCTTTAAAAGAAATTTCCTTTTTATATTTTAAAATTTTTTATGATTTTTTTAATTTTTTTATTAAATTATTGATTTTTATGAATTTAAAAATAAAGGACAAAGCCTAAAAAATAAAAAATATAATTTAATTCTATTCTATTCTAAAAACTAAATTAAATCTAAAAAAAAAAAAATCTAAAATCTAAAACTCTAAAAGATATTTTTTATAATTTTTTTTAAATAAAATTAACAAAAAACTAAACCCTAACTATTTTAACGCATATATACATTGAAACTAAATGAAACTACAACTAAAAAATAATAATAAAATAAAACATAACTAAATCTAAAATGGATGTTATGCCAAACGAAACGAAATAAAGAAATCGATTTTAATGTTAAACTAAACCTACGTAACTATGCCAAAAACTAACGACTATTATAAAAAAGATCGATTGTATTTTGAATGTATTGCAGGTTCGCGTGCGGGATTTGGAGCTGCGGGTCAGGCGACGGGTCACGCACGCAGGTATATTTTGAGGTTTGACGGTGGGCAGGTTCGCAGGTGGGACGGGCAAGGTAAAACGCTGAAGGATGGATCCAGAGCTGCGTGGATACCCAGGCCAGCAAGTTTGTGTGTGATGGATGCAAGTTCGCGTGAGCAAGGGAATGGCAATGACAGCAGCTAAAAGGAAAGGAAGAGCTCCACGAGTTTGCAGCGGATAATAGACGACCAAGGAATGCACGTTGGCAGATGAGCAGAACTTGTCCAACGTCTAAAGAAAACCTTGAATTTGCTCTTCTGACCCACGTGGACTGTTTGAAACTTGCAGACGTAACTGGATGCAGGATGAGAGCTGCGTGCAGGCCCACTGTGGCTCTAGTGAAGGCAACGAAGGGCTGATGCGTAGAAATAAAAGGCTTACGCAAGTAATCTCCACGTTCTGGGAGCAGAAACGCGGGCAAACTCACATGATAACCCAAATATCGAATTTTGCTGGGTTAATATGACTGAAGGGTTGAACGTGGGGACAAATCTGAGTTGAAGAACGGAGTTGGGCGATGGTGTGGAGAGGAGGACTGCAAACAATAGGAAATATAAGCAGCGTGTGAAGGAGAATGGACGCAGGATGCTTGGGCAACAGTTGTTGATGAGCTGCGTAATGGTTCTGGCAATGTGAAAGTGAGAGAAAGCATAGGATGCAGGCCCGGCAGCTATGCAATGTTGATAAACCCTTGGATGCTTCAGAAACCCTACAAACCTGAAACGAAAAAAAAATCGCCCAAAAAATATGTACATAAAACAAAATTAAAACCCTAGATGATTTACACAGTTTACAGCTCTTGACTCTTAAACAGCCTGATTGATCAGTAACCACTAGTGATATTATCGAAAATTCCAGATTTACTATAAAAACTTCAGAAAATCTCTCATGCAAATAATAAAACAAACTAAATGATTAACCCAGGATCAAAACCAGCTGGGCTCTGCAAAAAGTGCTTATGGGAGTTGGCTGGTTCAGCCGAGA
>APFE031658565.1:2361-30353 GCA_000404065.3 Pinus taeda | reverse complement strand
CATGTGGACTCAGATGGGGCACTAGTTGATGAAAAAGAAGAATATGGAACATCTTCGTTAGCATCCAGTCACTCATCTGAAGATGTGAATTCTGATGGTGTGTAAGAAAATATGAGTGATTTTGAATAATTGTTTAAGACAATTTATATAACTGATGTATGCATCGTATCTTGAAATAAAATTGATGATTTCCATATGGTGTTAAATGAGAAGTTGCGAGGCATTTTTATGTTGTTGGATTATATGTCTTAATTATGGTAATTTTTATTGTTTAAAATATCTACAACGCAATATTAAATTAGAGATATAATGTATGTTTTATTCAATATACAAATAATGACTTTTGAATTCATTTAGTGATGTAATTCATTCATAATGTCATGGTTTTTTAATTTTATAGTTGAAAAGAATTCAATTTCTTTTTGTAGCTAACATGTTATGGTTGAAAACATGTTGAATTTATACTTAGGAAATAAAAATGATATTCTACCAGAAACATTAATGTATTTTTTTTCCTCATAAACAACTTTGTTTGGCACATAAAAATTTGGTTTTACTAGAATTTTTTAAAAAGTTTTAAAATTGACACTAAAAAGAAAAAGCATTGTTCCTGTATCATCACTTTCGTTTTGAAGCTATATTTTGCATGAAAATTTCGTAGTAAATTTCGTAGTCACTGCCATTTTTAAAACATGTTCAAAATTGGCCCCTAAAAAATAAAATCATTGTTCCAGTATACACACTTTTTATTTTTAGCACTGTTTTTGATGTTTTTTCGAGGTTTTTTGGCCAGAGTTCCCGTTTTGAGTTTATAGTTCTCGTTTCAAAGTTTACATAGTTATATTTCATAAAAATTTTCCTATACAACCTTCTCTTCTAACCAAAAATAGGAATGGTAGCATATGTCATGTCCATTTGCAAAGTACCCTGTAACTTTTCTCCCCATGATCTTGATAGCAACATTCCATACTTGGGCAGTATGTCTACCACTACAATATCCATTACCACATTCCTTGCTGGGATTTGGACCAAAGTAACACATAAATATTTGATATGACCTAAGAATCTTACTTTTCTATAATCAAAATAATATAAATCTTTGTAGGGTCTTGTTATGTCTAATCGTCAATTTTCCATGATGGCTCTAGGCATAAGATTATGTGAAGCACTAGAATCAAGCATAGCATTGTGAATAATATTGTCATGAATATTCAAACTAATATAGAAGGGCGACACACTACCATCCTGAGTCTTCCCTTCAACTTCAAGTCCAAACGATAATTCAGGTTGGTCATCAGTTAGGTTAAATGTGTCTATTCCTTCACCTATCTTCAAATCCTTCATGACTTGAGATCTATATGCATTCTTGTTAATCAATTTTATTAGAGGAATATAAATTTTTACCTTGGCTAGTTAATTTTCAATACTGAAAGATGTCTAGGGTTTATCCACTTCTTTGATGTTTACATCATATGTTTGAGAAATATCCTTTTGAGAATCATCCTTTGCCCCACTGGTAGAAGGGGCGTCACCCTGAATCTTCTTGGGAGGATTTCCAACAATCTTTTTACTTCTCTAATTGTACTACTTATGCACCTCCATGATAGCATTTTGGTATCCCTTTTTCTAATCATCTGTCTTTGCAGGGATGACTTCTAGTTGTGATAACAAAAATAGATCTTGCTCCTCCTTAGATAAGAAAATATTGTCAATTTCACCTTCCCCAAATACTTTTATTTGATTTTCTTTTGGATCCTCTGGTAACTCATCTTCTTCATCTACATAATTCTCTTGGAATGGAGGTCTAATTTGCTACCGATCAGCTGGGCCTCTTTGTTCTCTCTATTTGATTTGGGGCGAGTTTCTCCTAAAATTAGGATTTCTAATTTGAGGACCCCCTTGATTTTCGCATGGAGGAGCCCTGTTAGTTAAACTTATGCTAAACATCATTCTTTCCACAGTTTTAACTAAGGTGTCCATCCTAGCATCTGATGAATAAGAAGTAGGTTCTTCTTTAATAGTGACTCTTCTCTCAACCTTTAATCTAGATTTCTTTGCCAATAAATTGGCTTCCACACTAACTACATTCCTTTGGATTTCCTCTAGGGTAGCAAGATTTCTATCCCTCAGTTGGTAAGACATATTTGGATCAATACCATATGGAAATTTGATAAGAGCTAGTCTTGGTGGGGGTTGTATTGTAGCTGGAATAGAATTGTAAATGTTATTAAATCTAGTGCAATAGTCTTGGACTGTTTCACCAGGGGCTCTCTTTATACTCTCATATTCATCCAAGATTTAGAGAGGATTCTTCTTTACTTCCCATCATATGAGGAAAGTTTGGTGAAATTGTGTATGATTTGGGATAGAGGTTGCTTGCAATTTCTTAAACCATTTCCTAACTTCCCCTATTAGAATTTGGGCAAAGAGTCTCATCTTCACATCTTCTTCGTCAACTTCATGCAAATCTAAATAATCATTCATTCTGTCTATATGTTGTTGTGCTCTGATTGGACATGTGCCAACAAATTGAGATATATCACTCTAATAATCTTGTGGCATGGCATGAAGTTCTCCAAGTAAGATCGAGGGGGAATAACGAGCTTCCATGATTGGTAAATGAGAATGGGAGGAAGATGATACTAAAATAGATGTGGATATTGAGGATATTAAAGAAGGTGGGATTACACTTTATTGAGTTGGTGTAGTAGTAGTAGGGATGTTAGATGAAATAAGTGTAGCGGTATTGAGAGAAATTACTACAGGGTTAGCGGTAATGCAAGAAACCACTAGAGGGGTTGGTGATGAGGAAGAAGAAGAAGAAGATTTAGTTGATTGATCATTAAAAGTTTTCTGAACAACCTAATTTGATTCAGTCACCAAAACTTCAAGCTTGTTAATTTTTTAAATAAAATCTTCATCATAATCTAGATTGACAGGTTGATTTTTTGGGATATAAGGTTTCAAAATATTTTCATCAAAAACTGTCTCAAGAAAAAACCTTTCTGATTTAGTACGAAAAAGGCTATGCTCAAAAGGTAAGTCAAATTCAATATCCTCTATAGTAATGAACCTTTCAGGGAGGGAATTAACTCTAGGTAATGGATTATTGCTTGCTTCACTCTCAGTAAAACTCTTTTTCCTGATGATTTTCTCAGGATTATCTACAATTTTAGGTGGTTTAGGATTTGGATGGGCTCTAGTGTAGATCTTTCTAAGAGCCAAATCTTCAATAGTTTATTTACAAATAGAAATATATACACAATTTGGGTGGAAAAACAACCTTAATAACATCTATTTCACAACCACGCACTAGAAATAACTTTGATATTTGAATGAATAATTTACTAGGGAAAAACACAATTTATATCATATTTGTTTGACTTCCCCCAGTATGGTCACCAAAGTGTTATCACTTCATAATTTCCCAAGGCTATGGAGAGAAACCCATAGGTAACTACAAAACCACTTGTAAACATGGGAGCTGGCCCTTTTAGCTTCAGAGAGGGATCTCTCTATTTGATTTTAGATTTCTGATTGAGATATTAGGCTAGTTATTGATTTCTAAGTTTGGTTTTTTAAAGATTTGGTTGAAAACTGCAAGGAAAGTCCATTTGGAATGGATTCATGAGTATGTGCATGATCAAACACAAAATGGAAAAGAAACTGCAGCATGGCAGGGTAGGAAAGATTTTGGATCTTTAGAGCATTTGTGGAATGAATAGGATAAAATGATTTAGATTCAATTAAATATAAAGCATGCTAGGATGAATATCGAAGTGAACACATAGATATTGTTTACAAGCCAGAGAAAAGTGTACTTAAACAAATTTGGCCCTTTATCTTCTTGAAACAACAAAGATAGAAAAACATATGGAAAACTGAGAAAATAACAATTTCACATGAGAAAGAACATCACCAATTTCTTGACATGGGAATTCTGGAACAATCTCTCTGTATTATTGAAATTGATCACTTCAGTAAAGGCACAACTTACATCAAAATGTTTGCTTTCTTCATATAAGTTCCAACCTTTTCTAAGTCCCATTTCTAAATATTTATATAACACTATTACATCTTAGATCATACTTCAAAATACAATATATTTACAAAATAATATCTGTAAAAGACATATATTTGAGTTATAGAGGAAGAAAAATACAGAAAATTTGCTGAAATTTGTTGTGTTGTTGTGGCTATGTAGGAATCTGGTGTTGACTATAGCTATTTCACTGAAAATTTTGTTCCTCTAATGTTGCAAATTCTATGATTCAATTACACTTCACTGTATCAACTCTAGCAATTGGTCCCGCCTTTCTTCACTTGGGATAGAAAAGTTAACCATATTTTTGAACCTTTCATCCACTTCAGTGTAAGTGTCAAAAGTTGGCTTATTGACAAAAAGGTGATGGATTTCATGATCAATATTCAAATCAAATTGTATTGTATTCCATGTATGATTTCTTCTCGACTAATAACTCCTTTGGCCTTTACAAACTTGGAAGCATCAGCACATATGTTGCATGACTGTTCTTGGTAGTTTTCTAATGGGATCAATTTTCCATTAGAATTCCTCAAAGTAGGTAAACCCTTTTCCTACAGTAGTGTGAATTTTCTATTGAACCTCCTGACCTGCAAATCAAGATCTTTACATTTGTTCCCTAGTTGTATCATCAAATTATTTTTGGTTAAGACCCTCTTAATCTCCATGACTATTGTTTTCTTGTCTGGAATGTTCAGGTCTTCTAGTTCCTCCTTGGTCTTGGAATTCAATAGCTTGATAATATTTTGTTCCTCTTCTGGTCTGTGCTCCAAATCTTCCTTTATGTTATGTATTTCTATCTTGACTCCGTGCACATGTTCCTCTTGCTCAAAAGTAATTTGAATTGAAGGTCACATATATATTATGTTGGCATTTATATTCTGCCAAATCTTGTTCTTAGGATATGCCAACATTTGAATGACAAAGGAATGGTCCTCATATATCTGTATTTCCTTGATGATCTTGTAGTTTTTCTACATTTATGTCAAATATGGATTGTCATTTTTAATCTTATTCTCCTCCATCCGAGTTAATGTTGCTGACAATTTCTCTTTCTTGGCCTAAACTGATAACAATTCATCGAGATCTTTGGCAAGCTCTTTTGTAGACTCTAAAGATGTTACCTTTATTGAAGTTTTTGCTGCTATACTTGTGCTTGATGTAGATGCTCCTGTTGCTTCCCACTATTCCTTTTATTTCAACAGCGCTTCCATGCCCTGCTCCATTTTTTGTATCTGTGCATTTTGCTCAACCACTATGGTAAATAATTTTCCTTTTTCCATTTCTATATTAGAAACTTCTTTAGCTTGAGGATGTTTTGTTGAGGGTGGATTCAGTTGCTTCCTTAATGCCTGAATGTGCACCTAGTTTCTCTTTATGAGATCTTCTGCTGCTTTTATATCAACAGGGTCATGTCATAGTTTTACTATCAAATATTCTAGAGATTTGATCCTGTTATCCTTAGCACATGATGACATTTTCTCAATATTCAATTGGGAATGCATGTTCTTTAAATATAACTATAATTTTGAAGTGGGCCGAAATAGGCTGAAATGGTAAGTGTTGAGAAGATCAACTCCCTTGTTTTATTGTGTAAATCAATTTGATCAATTTCATGTATCTTCTTGGTATCAATTGAGAAAATGGAAGCTTTGTAGTATTCAAAACTCTTGGGAGTTGGTATTAAAGGTTCCATGAAGGCCATTTGGAACTGTCCTTTCCTTGAATTGAATGTAGAGAGTAATATGTGTTGGGTTTTAGTTGTCTTCTTCCAAAATTCAGAGTAACTGGAAGCCTTCAAAGATTCATTCTTTAATTTTATGTCCATGTATCTTGAAAATATACTCTGCTGAGTTGAAATTTGGGAATTGGATGATACTAGAGACTAGGTTGTTTTTTCTACAGTATGTGATTGTGCTGTTTCTTCTATTTGAGTAGAAGGAGTGACAGGAGTCCCTGAAAAAATAATTATGGTTGGCTTTTGTGTGTCCCTTTCCTCTAGAGTATCATCTTGGATAGTAATTACCCGAGGCTTAAATTGAGAATTAAGCTGAGTAGCTAATTTTTTAGTAGTGTTTGGGTCCTTCTTTTTCCTTTAAAAAACAATAAATTATGCACCTTGATTTTTAGAATCAATAGGGGACATGGCTTCCCTTTCCCTTTTCTCCCTCCTTTTCCTTGGGAAGATGTGTTTGCATGGATGATTGAATAACTAGTTGTTCTTCAAATTCTGTAAATTTCCCTTAGTCCATTCCTCCTAGTTAGCATATTGTTCAATTTCAGGCCTTGATGTATGTGCATAGGAGGTACTCTTTTGTTTGAATCTAAGCTTTGAAATCATGCCTAGGGGATCATAGACCAAGAGAATGTAATATTGAATTTTATTTGACTCAATATAGCTTCTACATCCTTTGCTACAACTCTGATGTTGATGATATAGGGACCTATATGAGCCTTCAATTTGAATCGTTCTTTCTTTTTGTAGGAGACAAAATGCAACTCGTCCATGTTTAGCATTTGCCTAGTGTATTCTAATGCAAATATTCTAACTTGTACAAATAGTGGTAACCTATAAGGAGGTAATTATGATCCATATACTCTAATCTCAGTGTAGTTATAGTATAAATACTAGTGTCCAACTTTAGCTTGTTCTGACAAGTGTAAAACTTTCTTTATCTCTGATGAAATCCTTGGGATCATATCATTTCTCAAGAAACATAGTGAGGTATGCAAAAATTTATCAACAAAATCAATATAAGAATACTACTCTGAGTTATTTCTAACCAAATAAGTCTAGTGAGTTACTCACAAAGGATGGCCTTCATTATATGTCTTGTATAGAGGAAACTTGAACCTGTCTCACTAATAAAATAACATGAGGTAGACCAAAATTTACTGGTACTTAAGACACCTTTTGATTTGAAATTTACAAATTGATCATGAATTGAATTGGACAAAAACTAGTTGTACTTGAAAATAATTGATGGCTATTTTCTTACTACAAAAAATGGTAAAAATCCTAACACCATCTCATCTACCCACTGGTCATTAGGATACCTAAGCAGTTGGGTTACCATAGAAATCACCTATTTGGACATTTCTGGGAGGATTGAGACTGGATATGGGGGATTGGTCTGGGGTAATTCAACATTTTATAGAAGAAAACACTAAAAAATTTGGGCTCTCTAAGGGAATGTCAATGTTTTATACAATTCCATTAAGACATCAATAGAAAAAGGATGATGGGAGGTTTGATATTCAATTTGTAGGGCCTGGCATATACTTTAAGGGGAAATGGAGAAAATGACTTCATTATTATGGGAAATAACAACCTTTTGACTTGGTAAATATCATAGATGGCATGGGACAGAAAATTCAGGGAAAAAGCGAGTTTGGGTGAAAATGAATTGAGAAAGAAGCGATTCCCAAATGTTAATATAATCAATTGTATCCATGAACTTTTGCTTTGCCTAGTTGTGGAGTTCATTCAAGTCAAATTCAGACTAGGTCTCAAAAATTGTGTATTAGGTGTCTATCAAGGGAGATTTGTCAAAATGTGGGACTGGGGGAGTGAAGGGATTTGAACATGTAACCTTTCCTTTCCCTTTAAGTCTTGACATCATGAAAATGAAAAAGGCTAGTGGAAGTAAAATACTAGAGAAATTCTTGATAGAAAAATTTTGAAGAACAGGGTTACTTGTGGAAATTTGCTGACTGGGCAGAGGGAAAGTAGCTATAGAAGGCTTGCAGTTGGTGGCAGTTCATTCTTTTGATTGTTAGAAAATGATATATTATGAAGCAATGGAACACATAAAATATTATAGAAATATAAACACAGAAAAAGCATAAAACAAGAGAGACACAGATATACATGGTTCACCCAGTTTGGGCTACATCCATGGAGAAACATCCAGTCCTTCTTTTATTATATTATCCAGCAAACTGAAGAGATACAACCTACAATAGATCCATTGTAACATCCTCTTCACTCTCAATCTCCTCTCTCTTCCTCACTCAAAATAAAAATATACATAGACGGAATACAATTCCCTCATATATAGTGAGGGGTTGTCCTCTAGGGCAAAAAACCCTAAATTAAACATAACTTCTACCATCAGATCATTCGCCTAATGAACGGCCCAGATTGACTAGAAATTACTAGACTTTTACAAGGAAATTTTACATCTATTTTTAGCTTCAGGGGTGCTGCCCCCAAACCCTCGCCGATGGACCATTGCTCCTCGGACCTCCCAACTGGGGGGCCTTAGCTCCCCTCGGACTCCCATGGGGGGGAAAAGTCCCCCCCGCGTCGATGGGTATACAATCTTCCTGGGGTATACATCCGGCTGAAACCTTTTTATACAGAAGATAATTATGCTCCACACCCAACAATCTCCCACTTGGAGAATGATTATAGTAACTCCACTGTTGCTTCATTTTCTAGACAATGACTCCACTAGACCTTGCTATTTCTCATCTTCTTCATCATACTTGAAGACCAATTGAAACTGAGTAGATTCTCAGTTTCTCCTTAGTTACAACTTTTGCTAACATATCTACAGGATTCTGGCTAGTGTGTATCTTTTCCAGCTTCAACTATCCATCTTCCAATGCTGACTGTATGAAATGCTACTTGAGTTGTATATGTTTAGCCCTGGAATGAAATACAGAGTTCTTTGCAAGATGTATGGCACTCTGGATGTCACTGTATAACCTGCCCAACTCCAACTTCTTACCCAATTCATCCAGAAACCTTTGTAACCAAATCATTTCTTTACTAGCCTCTATAGCAGCAACATACTCTACTTTTGTTGTTGAAAGTGCAACAACACTTTGGATTTTTGAAACCCAACTGACAACTGTTCCACCTAAAGTAAACACATACCATATTGTGCTCGTCCTGTTATCTCTACCACCCGCCATATCTGCATAACATATCCCTGCAGAGAAATATTTGAACCACCAAAGCATAATGCTTGATTTGTGGTGCCTCTGAAATACCTGAGAAACCACTTCACCACAATCTAATGTTATTTTCCTAGATTGTTCATGTACCTGCTTACAACTCCCACTACATGTGCAATATCAGGCCTTGTGCAGACCATTGTATACATTAAGCTTCCAACTGCTGATGCATATGGAACTTTAGACATATAATCCATGTCTTTTTGGGTATTTGGGCACATCTCCTTACTAAGTTTGAAATGGCTAGAAAAAGGTATACTAACTTGTTTTTCATTCTGCATATTAAACATTTTCAACACCTTTTCTATGTACTCACTTTGAGATTATGTTAATTTGTGATTCTTCTTGTCTCTAGTTATTCTCATACCAAGGATTTGTTTTGAAGCACCCAAATCCTTCATTGCAAATGAGTTTTCCAATTTCCTTTTGAGTACATTTATTTCTTGCATGTTAGAAACTACAACAAGCATGTCATCTACATACAATAACAATATAATATAGCTACCATCATTTTTCCTTTTGAGATAAACACAATGATTAGAGTGAAATCTATTATAACCTTGTTCAAACATAAACCTGTCAAATTTTAGATACCACTGCCTTGGATCCTGTTTTAAGCCATACCAACTCTTCTTCAACCTACACACTAGTTTTTCCTTCCCTTTTACCTCATATCCTTTTGGTTGCTACATATATATCTCTTCCTCTAGATCCCCATGGAGAATTGTCTTTACATATAACTGCTCAAAATGAAAATATTCAACTGCTACTAGACCTAAAATAGTTATGATTGAAGTCATTTTAACAACAGGAGAAAATATTTCAACAAAATCAATACCTTTCTTCTGTGCAAACCTCTTCACCACAAGTCTAGCTTTGTACCTTTTTCTACCTCCATCTTCTTCCTTCAGCCTGTAAACCCATTTATTTTATAATGTTATTTTACTTGAAGGAAACCTGACTAAGTCCAAAGTATGCCTATGTGCTAAGGAGTCCATCTCTTCTTTCATGGCTTGCTCCCACTTCTTCCCAGTTTCTACCAGCACTGCTTCTTCATAACATTCTGGTTCACTAGAATCAATCAACAATACATCATATAATGAACGAGAGTATTGCTCAGGGTGTCTACTTATCCTAGTAGATCTTCTAGCACCACTTTCAGGCATTTGAAGTGCTTATTATTGTTGTGATTGCTATTCTGGCTATTGATCATTATGATTTTTAGGCACCATCACTTTTCCTATGATATCGTCAAGAACTGTGTATTCTTTGTTTTCTTTTTCCTATTTCTTTTCCTATAGCCGATCCTTATACAAAACTTTTTCATTGAATATGACATCTCGGCTCCTAATGATTTTTTGCTTTTCATAATCATGAAAGCGATAACAAAAATAATTAACACCATATCCAATAAAGGTACATTTCTTTGATTTTGCCTCAAGCTTTGTTCTATTTTCTTTGTTAATGTGGACAAAGGCTTCACAACCAAAAGTCTTAAAAAAAGAGTAGTTTACCTTTTTACCTATCCATACCTCCTCTGGAATACCACCATCCAAGGAACTTGAAGGCCCTATGTTTATTAGATAATAGCAGTATCTACAGCATCTGCCCAAAATTGTAAAGGCAATCCTGCATGCAATCTCATGCACCTTGCACGCTCCATGATTGTCCTATTCATCCTTTCTGACACACCATTTTCTTGTGGTGTTCCTCGCACTGTCTTCTCTCTTCAAATTCCATTCTTAGAACAGTACCTATCAAACTCTTTGCTACAATATTCACCTCCATTGTCTGATCTAAGACACTTCAACCTTTTTCCTGTCTCATTTTCAACCAAAGATTTCTGTTTCTTGAAAGTATCAAATACATCAGATGTATTTCGAATACAATAAATCTAGGTTTTTCTGGTTGCATCATCAATAAAAGTAGCATAATAACGAGAGGCACCAAGAGATGATACCTAAGCAGGTCACCATGCATCTGTATGCACAAGCTCTAATTTTTCGCTCTTATTTTCTTTCCCAACTCTAAGGAACCCGACTCTCTTCTATTTTCCATAAACACAATTCTCACAAAATTTTAAATCAACATGCTTCAAACCTGGCAACAAATTTCTTGAGTGAAGAATATGCATCCCCTTCTCACTCATGTGCCTGAGCCTATGATGCCACAATGCTGTATCTTCTCTTGTAGAGGTTAAAGCATTAACAAAATTAGAAATACCATTGCATAAATACAATGTACCAACCTTTCCTCCTTTTGCTATTACCAGGGATCCTTTAGTGACCTTCCAGGTTTTATCTATGAAAGTAGTTACGCAACCTTCACCTCCCAACTGCCCTTTTGAAATCAAATTTCTCTTCAGATCTGGAACATGCCTTACCTCCTTTAATAGCCATTGATTTCCATTCTGTTGTTTTATGAAATATGTACCCATTCCAACGATTTTACAGGTTCTATCATCACCCAATCGAACCTGTCCAAAATCTCCTTGAACATAATCATGAAAATTTTTATTATCAGCTGTGGCATGGAATGAGGCCCCTGAATCTACCACCAAGGCATCAATAATATTTTCTAATGAAAGAATTAAATCATCTTGAAACACATCACCTGTTACATTCACTTCATGATTATTTTCTTGCTGCGTGTCTCCTTCTTTTCCCTTCCGATACTTGTAGTTTTTCTTCAGGTGTCCTTTCTTCCCACATTTCCAGCACACTATCCTCGATCTGGACTTGGATCTGCCTTTTCTTGACTTACTGTGATATCCTGGGCTCTTTCCTCTTTCCATTTTTCCTCCCCTTGTCTCTGCAGTCAAAGCATTACCTGATGTCTCACCAGAGCTTTTCCATCGCATTTCCTTGCTAAGGATTGCACCAACAACATCATCAAACTTTAAAGTACTAGATCTAGAGACAAAGTTAATAATGGCCATAACTAAACCATTCCAACTTTCTGGCAATGAGCACAGAAATAAAAAAGCCCTAACTTCATCATCAAAATTTACCCCTACAGAACTTAACTGACTTGTAACTATATTAAAATCATTTAAATGGTTTGCAACAGATCCACCTTCTAACATCTTCATATTAAATAAATGCTTCATAACAAATACCTTCTTTGAGGCTGAGGGTTTTTCATATAGTTTGGCCAATACTGACATTAAACCCTCTGTTGTCGTTTCCTTTGAAATATTAAACGCTACCGACACCACCAGGCACAACTGTATTGTTCCAAGTGCCTTTCTGTCAAGAATATCCCATTCTGTGTCTGTCATACTCGTCGTCTTCTTTGTCTTTCTGCTCAATGGTAGGTATAGATCTCTCTGATATAGATAATATTCCATTTGCATCTTCCACAGCTAGTAGTTTTTGCTGTTGAATTTTTCAACCCTAAACGTACCATCTTCCGCCATAGGAACCCTCCTCTCTCCTGTGAGTTTATCAGCCAAATAGACCTTCGGCTTTGATACCAGTTGTTAGAAAATTATATATTACAGAGCAATGGAACACATAAAATATTATAGAAATATAAACACAAAAAAATCATAAAAGAAGAGAGACACAGATATACATGGTTCACCCAGTTTAGGCTACATCCACGGAGAAATAACCAGTCCTTCTTTTATTATATTATCCAGCAAACTGAAGAGATACAACCTACAATAGATCCATTGTAACACCCTCTTCACTCTCAATTTCCTCTCTCTTCCTCACTCAAAATACAGATATACATAGACACAATACAATTCCCTCATATATAGTGAGGAGTTGCCTTCTAGGGAAAAAAACCATAAATTAAACATAACTTCTACAATCTTTCATAACTTCCCAGTGTTGAGCCAGGTGTATACTCCAGGAAGATTGCACACCCCTCCTCTAGTTTGTGACTAGAAGCATGGTCATGGGTCTGAAATCCTACATGTGGAGCCTCTTGAGAATATCTTGTGTGTACTTTCCCTATCCTAAGACAATCCCTCCATCACCCTACCATGCCTCTGGCATAAGGAAATACTACATCAACCCTAAGTCCTTCATCTCAAACTCCCTTGCAAGCTTCTTCTTGCAACCCTAGATTAGCATACATACTCTTTTCAATATCAGGTCATCCATGTACAACACTAGAATGAGAGGAAAACCTCAAACCATAATGAAGTGCAGGTAGGGATCCACATCACTCTTAGTGAATCCCAATCCTATAAGGTAGATATCTATCCAATCATATCATGTCCTTGGTGCTTGCTTAAGCCCATAAAGAGCTCTATTCAACCTATAAACATGCATGTCATTATTGAAAATTTCAAACCCCTCAAGCCATGGAACATATATTTCTTCCTCAACAACTCCAATAAGGAAGTGTTGACGGTGCTAGACCTGCCAACATTTAGGGGATCACAATGGTATGAAGTCCCAACTAGACCACACATAGTTTGGTGTGGGAGTCCCATTCGGTACGACGGCCCAGTTGCCATTGTCTTAAGGATTTTCCTCAACTCTTGCTTGTCAGCACAGGAGACTGGTCTGCTTTGTCTTTAGGAAGTGACTTTTGCATGCCTAGTGAGTGTAGGTGTACTCATGTCAATGGTTCTTTCACTGTAAAAGTGGGGAGATGGTGAAAGTGAGTTCCAGGTTGGATGGGATGTAGTCCCAACTTAGCTAGGAACACAAACCACAACAGGACATGCACAAATTTCGGAGGAGCAGTCCACACAGATGTGACAGCCACAACATACGAGGTAAGATAACACGTACAACACTCAACGGATCAATCCAAACGAGTACAATGATTGTTGTAGCAAGCTTCATGTGAAAGGTTTGTCTAACGTCTAAGAGAGCAGTCTACATGGGTGAGACAACGTTAACAACATATACAACACAGTTCCATTAATATATTATGCATTACAACAAATGAAACAATTCAGATGTAGAACACAGGTTAAAGAAACATGCATCACAAGTGTTAAAGATCAGTCTTACAATAGATACAATACATGCGTGAAAACGTGTTGGCCTATAGCAGGCTTTTGAATTAAGAGAAATTTCCAAGACACATCGTTACACCATACATCACTAACCCTGAGTGTGGGGCATTGGAGCCACTACTTACTCCTCAAAGAAAATATTACAGAATCTCTTGCCTATGTGGGAGGAGATGAGGTGAAAATTCCTTTCTATGTACAAATGAGGGGGTATTTAAAGCCAAGGGTGAAACTGACCCTTGTGGATGTTCGACTACCCTCATGACCATTTGAGTTCCATGAATTTTCGAGTTACATGACTCTTTGTTCAAAAAGTGGGTCTCTTGGACTTCCACACTACATCACATTGATTGACAACATGGCCCATAGTGGAAATGTGGGCGAAACGACTCATGACATGACTCGACATGACTTGACATGACAATGCTGGTACATTCATGTTGTTGCTAGAGTGCATGTCAAGTTACAATGTTGCTTGGGGATGGATGTCTTCATGGTGTATCATAGCTTCACCTCCGCATGGCGAAGTGCACAGAGTCTTTGATGGTCCTTGGATCACTTGATGAAGCTTTTGCATGTTGTTCCTTGCTTTCATGTTGGGAGGCTTGATAAGATCATCTATTCGTGAAGGTTCATGTTCGTCACATTCATACATTTCACATGCATCATTCATTCAACCATTGGTGAAGTTGTCCTTCTGCCTGTTCTCCCTTTATTCATGCCATTCGTCTTCTTTCCATGTTTATTTGTGTACCTGTAGTTGCAGTCACTCATGACAACATGACATCAAATCCAAAACCTCCTAGTCTACCATGACACATGATCATTTCGGATGTAGGTGACCAGAAGAAGAGGCAAGGTTGTGAAGTGGGATGATGGCTCCAGGCACTACTGATGAAAACTGCATAAGAGTCACTAAGTGATGGAGATGGGAAATCTGAGTCGATAGTGATTGGCTGCGAGGTTTGGCTCAACTGGGAGGCAAAATTGCACAAATTTTGGGAGAGAAAATCTGGGATGCTGGAAGGCAAGGTAGGCATGCTCTGCACATTTTTTAGAATGAACAGGTAGTGGGGGATGCACGGCCAGATTTGTGCAATTTTCTAGAGGAATGGGCTGGGATGCATGAAGGGTCAGCAAGCAGAAATTGCGCAGTTTTGGGAGGAACTTCCCAAGAGACTGACAACCAAAACTATACAATTCCCAGAGTGAACTAGCATTTGGCTATTGGGGTCACTGGAAGCCAAAACTGCGCAATTCCTAGAGGGAACTGGCAGTTGGCTATTCAGTCACTAACAACAAAAACTACACAATTCCTTGAGGGAACTAGCAGTTTGCTGGTAGGATCTGCTAGCGGGGAAATTGCACTGAAGCTAGGAAGCTGGTCTGCTGATCATCTCTATGCAACTTATGAGCTAAGCAGACTATTAGATGGTAGAAATCCTGCTCATGAACAATGAGAAATTCCTTGGATGAGAAGTGGGTCGACTATCTGGATGACTGACTGGGAAAACTATGCAATTTTTTGAAGGAGATGCGGATGAGCACTTGGTGTTTGTCTGGCCTCTCTGCGCAATTTCCTCAGTTATTTGAGCGAGTGAGGTGAGTGGCCTCTATGAAAATTTTGAATGGATTCAGTCTCAAGGTGACTGTCGAGTCCCACTATTCTAGTTTTCAACATGGGAGATGATTTGGTTGCTTGCATGCAATGCAACTTGAAAATACTAGCTTGGTACTTTTGTGTTGTTTTGGTTAATAGTTGATCGAATCGAAAGAGGGTGATGGTCCAGCTGTTATAGGGGAGTATGGTCATCAAAGTTTCAGCAAAAATGACTAAGTGTGTGAATGATGGAAAAATTCATAGGTGATCATACAAACACACACTCACATGACTTGACGACGAAACGACCCAAACCATCCAGACACACTTGGTCAATATGATTGATCGATGGTGCAAGTAATAAGCACGATGCTTGTGATTAGCCATTTATTGATCGAGACGATGCTTGCATGACAGTGAATGTGACTCGGTGTGTGAGTGCGACAGATGCTTTCATAACGAACACAAAAAGCACACACAAAGCGAAGAATTCGAGCATAACCAGAACATGGTCGCAAGCATGAATTAGACACCAGCATATAGGAACCTTAATGAAAAAAGAAAGAAAGGTAGATGCAAAGACTCACATGAGTTCATAGAGTGAACTTGAGTGTGTGTAATTATCAAGTGAAAATCTCAAGGGAGGCTCCAAAATTGGTACAGGCCCAAAAATTTTGAGGGTGGTTGTAGCTACTACAACACTTCGTGACACATTGGTAGAACTGTAGCTTCTCCGTTTTAGTTCATTTCTAGCACAGGACCTTGGTATTTCAGGGAGTATTGAATCACTATGCGGGTTACTTCAGTTTCCCCACTTACCCCATGGACATACATGGTTCACCCTTTGCTAACTCAGTTAAGCACAATCAAAAGTTTAGCTTAGATCTCAATGTTTTGAATCGAGAAGGGTAGTTTAGCTCGTGAGTTGAAGATTTTTAGAGTATGAGTTTTCATCTCTGATGTTGCTTCGATGCCAATAGGCTTAGACAGTACCCTGACAGAGTCACACAAGAACACACAAATTGCTCCACTGCCAGCTAGCCTGGTTGGTACCCCGGTGGAGTTGCATGCTTCATCTCTCTTCATAGGAAGCCTTTCTCTTCTTTAGCCTTTGTATTTTTTAAGAGGACTCTGCATAAGAACTTATTTAATTTTGGGTTGGAAGAGGGATCTTGACTTATTGAGAGTAGAAGAGGTTATTCCTTCAGAGAAGCATGTAAGATCTCTGACATAAGTTTTCTTATTTAGATTTCCCCTCCTCCATTCTACTAGTTGGATGAGCTCGAACACAAAGAGCATAAGGCTGAGTATAGGCATGGGGCTTCCTAGTGTGGACAGATGTTCACGGCTCCACTGAAACTTCCCTTCCATATGGTTCATATTTTCCGTCAAGACTTCATCGACCGAAAGTTACAACCAACAGAGAAGGTGGACACAAGACTGGCCAAGTGCTGTAGTGTCACGAGTTTCCTAAAATTTCATCCACATACTCTATTCAAAAGCCAGAACATAGTAGTTGGCCGCACTTACTTCCATAAATAAATAGTAATATATCAAACAAACAAAACGAACGTGAACAAAAATAGTAAGAAAAATCAAATGAAACAAAAACAAAGATAATAAGAAATGAAAGCAGGATGAAAACAACAAGCAACAAGTAGACTATGTACATGGCATGGGCACAGCCTGACCTATTGAAAATAATGCTTGAGATATTGGTTGTTTAAAGGAAGGTTGTCAATCCTCTCGTCAAGTGATTGCAAATGATACGTGTGTGGGCCAAGCTTCTCGTAGACTAGTACAAGTCCACTGGGCTCCACTACGGGAACCTTTTGGCATTCCAGAAGACCTTCAAGTGAAGAGAACACCATGGGCTCGGATGGTGGCATGGGGTAGTTGTATTTATTTTGGGAAGGGTTCAAGTTTTTGAAGTCAATGCATAAGATAATTTTCCTTCATTGCTTACATGCGGGATTTAAACTAGAAAAGCAAGTATGATGATGAACTTTTCAAGTAATCTAGTCACCCAAAATGTTGGTCAACGTTTTCTGTAAAGGAGTGCAAGTAACATGTATGTGTTACCTGGTCTTCGCTGCAATGGATTGTCTCCTTCTTTACCTAGGATTTCATGTTGGATTGCTCACATGTAGTGTGTACTCGGGTCATCATCTACCGGTGTAGATCCATACCGATACTGTTTGGTCAAGCTGTTAGAGATTTGCTACTGCTACAGTGTGTAGCTTTCGCTGAGATTGGCCATCTTCAGATTATGATAGGTTTCCAGGATGATTCATTCATTCGTAGTGGTGGTCCTTCATGTGTTCAACACAATGGCTTTATACTCAACATCATTATTTGTGCATTTGAACTTAAAAAAGCTTGAAATCATGCATTTTCCATTGTTTCGGATGACTGAGATACACTTGGTCCTTGAGCCATCATGTGTTCCCGATTTATCAAAACTCATGGGCCACAGCTCGTTCGTACATTGATCGTTTGGTGTGCTAGTACTACTGTTACTACCGTTTCTGCTACTACTGCTACTATCAAAAAAAAAAAAAAAAATAAATAAAATAAAATTAAAAAAAAATAAAAAAATAAATAAATAATAAATAAATAAAAAATGTACAAGTTTCATTACCATCAATTGGGTGAGGAAGGGGTCCCAACTACTTGTTTTATGAGGTTAGAGCTGGCCATGCAGAATAAGAATCCAATGTTGCCAAGAAACAATTGCCAAACATGAGTTATGTGAAGGCCAACAGTTCGTTCTCATCATTAAGGGAGTGACATTGTGTTTCATATACCTCTCAGATAACACCCATATTTGGTTGCATTTTCCCTTGTATGGAAACCACATGTGAGACCAGTATGTAGCATCATATCCATCTAGCTTGCTGGACTAGTCTGTACTGAGTAGCAAGCCATATGCTTCTGGTATGTCCACAAAAACTATGTTTATGCATTGGTGAACTCGATTGCCATGAGATAGTCAGATGATCACATCTTGTAGTTCACCAATGGCTGGTACTAATGTTCTATCAAGTTGGATGATTCTCGCAAATGTTTCGCTCCATCGTGCATTAATCTTCTTAGCAATGGAGAGTGGCATGACATTGGCTACCGCACTAGAATAAACCAAGCAGTTGTGAACATTTTAGTTGAAAACTTCAAATGAAAGCAGAAATGGGGGGAAACCTAATTTTGCTTCTTCCATCGAGAGTGTATTGAGCACATTGGTTAGTGATCTGAGAGGTGTGCATGCTCCCTTGCTGGTAGAGGTTGCACTGTCTGTTTCTGTCTATCCTAATGCATGTAATAGGATATCTCGCTAACTCTGGAATTTGGCTAACTCGAACAAACTGAAGTTCACTCGTGTTTTCTTCATGTCATCAACTATGTTGTAGCCTAGAGGTGGTAAACTCACCAAGGTGTCCAAGGTGGAACGGATGTTCGTGCTATTCGGCGGAGTGTTTTGCAACTTGCTTCTCATGGGTGTATTCTTATATGTTGTTGTATTCTCAAACTTGATTTGTGTTTGTTTCTTTGAGCGGCTGGTGGATCGGCCTTCTTTATTAGTTGTCTCACCTTCTCTTTCAATTACCCAAGTGTAGGGGGAGCCCCTTTACTACTAAGATGGTATCGATCATTTTGATTTTGGAGATGATTCTCGGTGTTTGTCTTCAAGATTACTTTTGAGCATTGATATGCATTCACCACATGCCCAGAACTTGGTTTTTCATCAAGTGCAACCTCTTCGTCATCATCTATGTCTTTTTACTACTCCTGCATATTGCCTTTTGAGTCGAGTGTATGGTTGCAGACATAGCTAACAACTCACCTCCAATTTGAACAAGAGTTCTCGGGGTGAAACTCTTCATGGAAGGAATAGAACTTAGGATCATCGCACTGATCAAGTTGGAAAATAGGATTATACGCAATTTTGGAAGCAAGTCGGTTGTTTCTTGATGAGCCAGTTGATGAAATACTTGCCTATCTCCGTCTAAGCGGATGCCTATTTACGAATGTCCCTGTTTTCCGTTGCTTGAGTTTGGACATTTTGCTAGTTAAGTTCTTGACAAGGTGAGTGAGGGTCTTAATATCAGTTACTTCCTTGTCTCTACCCTTGCTCGTTGTTGCTTGGGGCTTCTGGCTCACATCCTTGGAGTCTTTCATTGCTTCGTCATCCTTGATGATTCTGATTGCATGCAGGTTTCTTTCAATAGCAATATCCTCTCAACAACTTTCCAAAAGTGTTGGCTTTGTAGCTTGCTTGAAAAATTGGGCAATGTTGGTTGGTAGTGTAAATGTGTAATAATCAACAACGATGGAGTCATGAGGTTTAGTGTCTGCTACAAATTTGTTCAAAAGATGCATAAACCTCTTATTGAAGTCTTTCACTTTGTCCTTTCCCTCCATCTTGAGGCTTCCCAATTCTTTGAGTAGCATGGTTGGGGTCTTGTCATCAACAAACTTTTCAAGGAACATACATTTGAAAGAACCCCAATTCTATTTGGAGTTGGGTTGAAGGTTTTGATACCAAGTAGCTACGCACCTGTCCAAGGTACACAATAATAATTTATATGCTACTTCATCATAATGTACCTCAAGGGTCTGCAACTGTAGGTAGAAGTTGTCTAAGTGGTCTTCTGCCTTCACTATGTTGTCAGGGTTGAACTTGATGTTCATTCTCTCTGCTTGCTTCAGCATGTTGTGTAGAATAGCTAGGAGAGCCAATTGTCCCTGAGTCATCCATTCAAGATTTGGGTCAGCCATCTCTTCGTCTTCTTCATCCTATTCCTCTCCTTCAGATTCTAATGGGTCTGGATCTAAGTCTGTCATTTGTCTCTGCCTCCACCTCCTCTGCTGCCTTCCCCTCTACCTCCTATACCAGATTTCGATCCCAAGGTCACAAGAATTCCTTATTCGTCTTCAAGGGAGATTGGAGGTTCCTCTCCGTCTTCAATAAATTATTCTAGACCTTCAAAGTGTGGCAAGGATTTCTTCTTCCACCGATGATACAAAAACACCTGTGGGAGTGGCTTTTCGATTCCTAGATGTATGTAGAAGATGTTGTATATCTGGGATAAGTATGACTGCTTCCGCAAACTAGTGAGTGATGGGATGGATGAAGTGAAGGTGTTGATGTGAAAT
Organism: Pinus taeda; assembly: GCA_000404065.3. Classification (NCBI taxonomy): domain Eukaryota; kingdom Viridiplantae; phylum Streptophyta; class Pinopsida; order Pinales; family Pinaceae; genus Pinus; species Pinus taeda. The sequence continues at coordinate 9,611 of APFE031658565.1, read as the reverse complement.
CTCATGTTCAATTCTGAGAGGTGAGGAGTAACCAACTGCAGAGTCACATGAGAGGGAGTGAGAGTTACTGGCTTGATGAGATGGTTGATGAGTGAGTGTGAGGGGAATTTCAACCATGTACAACTGGTTGCCCTCCTTCTAGCACTAGAAATGTTGATGGTGCTAGACCCGCCAACATTCAGGGGATCACCCTGGTATGAAGTCCGAACTAGACCTCACACTGTTTGGTGTGGGAGTCCCATCTGATACGATGGCTCAGTTGCCATTGTCTTAAGGATTTGCCTCAACTCTTGCTTGTCAGCACAAGAGAGTGGCCTGCTTTGTCTTCGGGAAGTGAGTTTTGCATGCCTAGTGAGTGTAGGTGTACTCGTGTTAATGGTTCTTTCACTGTAAAAGGGGGAGATGCTGAAAGTGAGTTCTAGGTTGGATGGGATGTAGTCCCAACTCGGCTAGGAACACACAACACAACAGGACATGCATAGCTTCCAGAGGAGTGGTCCACACATATGTGACAGTCACAACATACGAGGTAAGATAACATGTACAACACTTAATGGATTAGTTTGAATGAGTGCAACTATTGTTGCAGCAAGCTTCATGTGAAAGGTATGTCTGATGTCCGAGAGAGAAGTCTACACAGGCAAGACAATGTTAACAACATATACAACACATTTCCATTAATATATTATGCATTACAACAAATGAAACACTTCAGATGTAGAACAAAGGTTAAATAAACATGCATCACAAGTGTTAAAGATCAATTTTACAATAGATATAATACATGTGTGAAAACATTCTAGCTTGTAGCAGGCTTTTGAATTAAGCAAAAGTTCCAAGACACATCATTACACCATACATCACTAACCCTGAGTGTGAAGCATTGGATCCATTGCTTACTCCTCAAAGAAAGTATTACGGATTCTCTTGGCTATGTGGGAGGAGCTGAGGTGAAAGTTCTTTCTATGTACAAATATAACCTTGCACTTCTCTGCACTCCCATTAGCTCCAATTTTTATCTTATACATCCAGTGTGAACCAACCATTGATTTTCCAGATAGTCTTGGCACCTATCTCTTAGACATCATTCATCATGATGGAGGAATACTCCTCCACCATGGCATCTCCCCATACCTATTGAGATTTTTCCTCCTTGTAATAAGAAGTCTCTTTGTCTATTAACATAGTCATTAGTGCCATGTATCCCATATATCTTAGTGGTTATTTATTTTCTCTAAATGTGGATTTGGGGTTTCCAACTCTCCCTTGAGCCTCCCTGATAAACCAATTTTTCCACTTGGCTCATCCTCTCCTTATTCTAGGAGTCACTAGTAGAGTGGGATCCACTCACTCTACTCTCTCCTCCAATGTTGTCTCCTCCTTTGCATGATGCTTGAATTGCCCAAATAATGGTTGTGATGAAGTTTAAGGAGTTGGATGAGCCTCCTACTTGGGATATTTCTTCTCCTCCTCCTATGCTATTGCTTGCTCATGCTCCAAGGACTTCATGAGATTCCTTTCCTCCTAAAATACCACGTCTTCCATGATCATTTCCTTTATGAGTTATGGGACATATACCTTATATGCCTTAGATGTATTTTGTAGCCTATAAAAATACCCTTCTCTACTATGGGCTCTAGCTTCTTCTAATTATTAGAAGGTGCATGGAAATAAACTAGATTGCCAAAACTCTAGAAGTGAGACATGTCAAGCTTCTTATCTATGAAATCATCCTTTGATATGACTCTACTTGACACCTTGTGTGGGTTCCTGTTCTGTAAAAAGACTGCAGTGGGTCATGCCTATACCCAAATAAACATTGGTAGCCCTTGGCCATGCAACACAACCTTAACTACTCCGACAATGTTGTGTTTCTTTCACTCAACCATCCCATTCTATTGAGGGTTATAAGGTGTCTTGATCTCTCTCTTGATGCCCTCCTTAACACAGAAATCCTTGAAGGCATTGGATATGTACTCCCCACCATTGTCTAATATCAACTCCTTGATCTTCCTACCAGTCTGGTTCTCCTTCAAGGCTTTGAAATCCATGAGTTTTGAGAAGAATTTATCTTTCTTCTTCATGAAAAATATCAAGTATTTCTCATGTGGTCATCAATAGAGGTGACATAATATTTGTATCCCATAAGGGATGGAGAGGAAAAAGGTCAACATATATCTAAATGAACTAGCTCCAAGATGCTCTTGGATCTATTGTCTCTATTGGGGAAGGATGTCTTGGCATACTTTCCAAGTGCACAACCCTTCCACACATCATGTTTCTCTACGTAATCTCTCTAAAAATATTTAGTACTCCATGATGTTATTGACCCATGTGCCTATGCCAAAAATCAACCCATACGCCTATGCCAAAACTCCCCAAGGTCACATATCTATTCACTACTAGCTCTACTACTTAAGGCTACGACTATCTAAAATTGAATCCTCTAGAGGTTCTTCACCCTAAATCCAATATACTTGACTATTCTAGAGTTTGAAGGTTTGATGAAAGCCTTCCCTCTGCTAAAGATAACATCATAACCCTAATTTTCCAAGGTTAGGACCGAAACAATGTTTTTCTTGAAACTTGGGATGTATAGCAGATATTTGAGGTAGAGAGGCTTCTTGGATTCACTCTCAAAGTTAACAATACCCATGCCCTTGTCTAGGTAACAATCATCATCTCCTAGCTCTATGTGAAACTACATGTCCTTCTTGGTCAACTGGATGAAGTACTCCATATTTCCAGTCATATGAAAGGATGCTCCATTGTTAATATACCACGTGCTATTAGCCACTAAGATTTCCATGCAAGTTATAACTCCCTCCCAAAGTGAGAAGAGAACTCCTCCACCTTTTTTGATGCCACCAATTTATCCTTCTTCAACCCATTCTTCCTATTTGGATATTTGGTGGAGCCGTGTCCAAATTAATGGCAAGAGAAGAACTTTATCTTAATGAGATATTTCTTCTTCTTGCACCTTTCTTGCACTTTTCCTTTCCCCCTTTTATAGCGAGGGAAATGTTCTCCTCTTCCTTAGTCTTGACATGAAACTTGAATCTATTCTACTTTTGTATTTCCTCTTGGACACAGACATTCCACAACCACTCCCAATTTGAAAGCTTCTCTTTACCCCTCACTGCATCATTGAAGATTTCCCATGACTTGGGAAAACCCAATAGTGAAAAATTGACAAGGTCTGTATCCATGAATGTCTCACAAACTCCTTCTAGCTTGTCTCTTGCTTGGGTGAATCTTGTGAGATATGATACCACAGACTCAAACTTCACCACTATAATATTTTTGAGTTGGTCTCTGATCACTAGCTTCATGGCCTCACTCAAACCCTAGTATAAACCTCTGATGGCTTCCCACATAGCCTGAGCTATATTCGTGTTGGACATGTGAGGTATGATGATCCTTGATTCCTTCAAGGATTATTATTCTGGCCTTTGCTTCTTGCTTATTATGTTAAGGAAACTACTGAGGGTCTACTGGTTGGACTAGCGGATTGTCCAGAAACTCCCAAACTCTTGGTTCCTCCAATGCTACACTAACCCTCTTCCTGCAATAACAACAATTTGAGGCCCCATCAAGGTGGTCTCCAAATCACAACCCCAAATATTCCAAGTTGTTGTTCATGTGACTTAGAAAACCCTCGTGCATCGCATCTCCAAGACAAACCCTAGTGTTGTGAAATTTCTGAAAAACCCTATTATAGGCACTCACTGATAAACTACACCTTCTATGTCTTTGAAATTTCTCCTAAGGAGGTAAACATGAGTTTCTCGTCTTCAAGAAGAGACTAAGCTATGATAAAATGTTAGATTTTAATACCCAACGACTAATTTAATAAATTTTGTGAAATTAAAGAATTGAAAAATCGATTTTGAAATGCGTTTACTAAATATACTAAGTATTCTAACTGAATATTTAAAAAAAAAAAAGCGAAGACATAAACACATTGAAACATAAACACTGGAAAGTTACCCAGAAAACCCCAACTGGGGAAAAGCTGCAAAGTTTGTGTTCTCTTATTATTTTCTTTAGCAATTTCTCTCTATATAAAATTACATTAGCGAGGGAAAAATTCATTTAGCATTCAACAATCCTCTAAGACCCCTTTACACCAACTAGACTCAACCTATCCCTTTCAACATCCTTCTGTTCCAGAGTACAAAACTTTTACTAGCTCATACAACCTATTGCACAAGACCTCTACATAGATGCTCACAACTTACTGCTGGAAATGTCGAAATGGAAAATATGATGGACATACAATCTCTTTTTGATCTAGATGGGTATTGGTGTCCACCCACCAATTCCACCTAAACCTCCAATTGGTTTCATCTGTTTCCTTGTTTTTTTCAACATTTACTATTTTTAGCAGTTTTTTGGGTCTTAAACTTTCGGAGCCATTTTGACCCACTAAACATTGGTTTTTTTAGGTCCGTAATAGGTTCACGGTCATGCACAGAGGTCTATGGAAAATCCTATAGCACTCAGAGAGACCTTTCCAACAAAGCATTGTACGCATGAAACATAGATAATATGATCAAGTTATAACCACCAGAAGTTGGTTGGCCCTACTAAGCGCAGCGAGGCCCACAAACTCTTGGCATTGCATCTCTTGGGGTTAGGGTTTTGGTTGTTTAGGGTTTTCCCTTGTTGTTAAATAATAAAGAGGCCCTTGAGCCTCATTGCAACATAGTTCAGAGGCATGTAGCCACCACATCTCTTCTCGGAGATAAGCTACCATCGCCTGAGCTAGTTTATTTCCATTCTATTTGTAAACATATTTCAATATTTTGATATTAATGAAATGACATGTTATTTCTGCTACATCTCTATATTTATGGTTATATCTGTAATTTGTTGTGTTTTTATTTAAGTATGGATTAGTGGTATCAGAGGGGTTTTCTCTTTCTCTTTTTTCTTTGCATGTCCCCGATGAGGTCAAGGTTTAAGGAGTTAGGGCTTGAACTGGTTGAACCTTTGCAAGACCAACCTCGCAAATCCTGATGACCTCCCATGGGAAAATAAAATAAAGATAAGGGGGTAGGAGATCATTTCAAAATATTGCTTGAGGAAGCTCTCAAGTGACAGAGGAACGAGATGATGGATAACTTTGCTTAGATCCTTCGAAAACTACCCATAGGCAAAACATCTTCATCTAGCAACCACTCTCAAGGAGCCACCCCTTTTAAGGTACAAGTTGACTTTGATATTTCCATATTTGAGGGCTAGATAGATGCAGATGTTGTAGATAAATGGTTGAATTTGTTGGAAGGATATTTTTTAGTTCATGACTTTTCCAATCGATAAAATATTACTTTTGCACTTCCCAAAGATGCCCCACATGTCAAGGAATGGTGGGAAACCTATTGTGAACAAAAGGATGAGAGGGAATCCTCACCATTTTCAGCCACACCCACTTAGGATTCTTTCTAAGATGCATTCAAGGAACAATATTACTCTGTCGGTAGCTATGAATATACATATACATAATGTGGACCACGATACGATAGGGAAGGGACCAAGATGTTCTAGAGTTCACAAATGGTTTACATACCCTCCGCACGAATTCTCAGTGGAATTTGGTACTCAAGTACCATGACTGTCTACACAAGTACATCCAAGACAAGATGGAGTTCCTAGACATCTCCATGCTTAGCATGACATACTGATATGTTGTCAATATTGAGTAAACGTTTAAACAAAAGAAGCGAGACTTTGTATCTGTGAATCTGAAGCAAGGAAAAGGCACCCCCAAACCACAAAGAAAAGGCCAAAACTAAGGGGAGGTGACCTAGAATGACTCAGGAAAATGGTGTGAGTTTCATAAGAGCTCCACTTACAACAAAAGTGACTTCTGGGCCATGTAATCACTGGTAGCTGAGCTAAAGGCTTCTGATTTAGATGCATGTTCCAACTCTTAGTCAGAACTGGACAAGGGGAATGAAAAATGGAAGCAGATCATTGATGTGGAGCCCAATGCCACTGTGGCCACCACCAACCTCTAGAAGAATGAGCTTGAAGATCGAGATGAGGGGGAACGCCTCTTCCACTCACATATGTGGGTGAAGGGTTCTCCCCTGCAGTTCATATTCAACAACAATAGCCAAAAGAACCTCACTTTAGCAAAGGTCGTGAAGTAGCTAGGCCTACCAACGACAACAAATCCATAGTCATACACCATCGGGTGGCTTCACCAAGGACGAGATCTACGTGTCAGCCGATAGTGTCACCTTCCATACAACATTAAGCCCATCATGGATGAGGTATTGTATGATGTTGCTCCTCTTGAAGTTTGTGATGTATTATTAGAAAAACCATACTTGTGGAAGCAACATGTTGTATATGAATGTACACCTTGCTCTGTTATTATTACTTTGGGAAATAATTTGTACATGATATTAGACGTAGCCACACCTACCGTCATCTTTTTAATCACTACAAAGAAATGGAGTAAGATCATTTCATGGACTAGGAATTTCTTTTTCCTTATGATTCGCCCTAAGGGTAAGAAGAAGGTTGTGGTTATGGCTTCTAGATAGGGCTCTTCGACACAAAAATAGTAGATGGACAAGGTCATGGAGGAGTACAGTGAAATTTTTTCCTCACCTATAGGGGTACCTTTTCACTCCATCGATCTAACCCCGGGCACGCCACTACCTAATGGACCGATCTATCGACGCTCTATTCTGGAGGATGATGAGATCAAGAGGAAGATTAAGGAGATTTTGCAGAAAGGGTAAATCAGGCCAATCCCATCACCCTGTGGGAGCTTGATTGTATTGCAACAGAAGAAGGACGAGACCTAGAGACTCTATATTGAATATTAGGCACTAAACAAGATCACTGTTCAGAATAGGTACCTAATCCCACAGATTAATGACCTTCTGGACCAGCTCAGTGGGGACAAATATTTCAACAAAATTGACTTGAAGTCTGGTTATCCCTAAGTTCCTATCGAAACCTCTGATGTGTGGAATACTACCTTCAAATCCAATGAGGGCCTTTTGGAATGGTTGGTCATGCCTTTCGGGTTAGTGAATGTAACTGCAACCTTCATGAGATTGATGGACGACATATTGTGACCCCTCACCAATGCATTCATGGTTGTGTATTTAGATGACATCTTTGTTGGGTTGTGTTATATTCTTTCCACATAGTTAACAGGGGGTTTGAGGGGTACCCATAACCCCACTTTATGGGGTCCGGGGCAGCGCCCTAGAAAATTTTGGTTT